>JAKUAJ010000164.1:0-37927 GCA_030562865.1 Kodamaea lidongshanica (nom. inval.)
GTTTTTGTTATTAAATCATCTGGGGAGTAAGTGAGTGAGTAACATCAGCTTACGAGCGACGCGAGATAACTTCAGCTGGGTAGTAAGTGATTTCGTGAGTAACATCAGCTTACGAGCGACGCGAGATAACATCAGCTGGGGAGTAATTGAGTGAGTGAGTAATATCAGCTTACGAGCGAAGCGAGATAACTTCAGCTGGGTAGTAAGTGATTTCGTGAGTAACATCAGCTTACGAGCGACGCGAGATAACATCAGCTGGGGAGTAATTGAGTGAGTGAGTAATATCAGCTTACGAGCGAAGCGAGATAACTTCAGCTGGAGTGCGAAAATTTGAGTGTGAGTGAGTCTACGCTCGTTCGTTCGTTCGTTCACTCGTTCCTTAGTTCGCTCGTTCGCTCGTTCGCTCGTTCGCTCGTTCGCTCGTTCGTTCACTCGTTCATTCGTTCGTTCGTTCACTCGTTCATTCGTTCGTTCGTTCACTCGTTCATTCGTTCGTTCGTTCACTCGTTCCTTAGTGCGCTCGTTCACTCGTTCGTTCGTTCGTTCACTCGTTCGTTCGTTCGTTCGTTCACTCGTTCGTTAGTTCGTTAGTTCGTTCACTCGTTCGTTAGTTCGTTCACTCGTTCGTTAGTTCGTTAGTTCGTTCACTCGTTCACTCGTTCGTTAGTTCGTTCACTCGTTCACTCGTTCGTTAGTTCGTTCACTTGTTCACTCGTTCGCTCGTTCGTGAGTAACAAATAAAGTGACTAAAGAGGACGATTCGTAGATATTATTTTCGCAGCCACTGCTTGAGTGCGTGGGTGAATGAGTGCGTGGGTTCGTTTGTTCGTTCAGTGAGTTCGTGAGTAGCGAAAATGATTGAGTGAGTATCAATTACTCATAGTACTGCTTCGCAGCATTATTCGTTCGTTCGTGAGTATCGAGCACTTATAGTACTGCTTCGCAGCATTATTCGTTCGCAGCACTATTCGTTCGTTCATTTGTTCCTTCGTTCGTTCGTTCAGTGAGTGAGTTCGTGAGTATCAATAACTCATAGTAATGCTTCGCAGCACTACTCGTTCGTTCGTGAGTATCAAGAACTCATAGTACTGCTTCGCAGCACTATTCGAATCAAATTCGCACCCAGTTGATCCGGGTACAACCTCCATGTTATGTTTTGCCTAAATCAACTTAATGTCTGGTACCAGAGTAAACCATTTCTGGGTGTAATTCCTACAGTGCATCTTTGTATGAACCATCATTATGTAATTCCTTCCAGACTTTACCAAATACCGCATCCTTTTTGTAATCTTTGGCGAATGAGTTAAGCCAAGCAGTATCGGTGAGTGATAAAGCAGCAATCACTGGTGTGAATTTGTAAAGCGGGTCAAGTTTGGACTTTACGAGCAAACGAGCAAACGAGCAAACGAGCGTAGCGAGTTTGAGAGTTTGAGAGTTCAAACAAGCGTAACGAGCGAACGAGCGAACACATTTCGTTACTCACACACACACAAGCTCACTCATTTTGTTCACACTCGCACTCACTCACTCGCTTCGTTTGTGGGTATGGAACGGGAGGACTGAGGATGCAACACAAGCTGACATAATAGTATGAATGGAAGAAACTCAATTTGTTGAGCAATAGTGCTGCGAAGCAGTGCTATTCATGATGATTATAACGCAAAATTCATATCGCACTATACTATTCATATTGTACTATACTATTCATAGTACTGCTTCGCATCACTATACAAAGAAATTCACACAAATCTTTACTCACTCACTCACGTAAATGAGCTTTACTCACTCACTCGATTCGCTCGTTCGTTCGTTGAGCAAATTACCGAATAAAGAAATGATCAAGAACCAAACGATGAAGCGATGAAATGACCAAAACCAAACGACAAACGACAAACGACAAACGACAGGATCGCTTTTGGTTGCCAAGATAAAATGACATGTATGAAGCATTTGTTAGCGCTGCAAAATGTCAAGTGTGAGCGAGTGCGAGTGTGAGTGACAATTGAGTGACAAGATCGTTAAAGGACATGCTCGTGTGAGTGACAATTGAGTGACAAGATCGTGTGAGGACATGCTCGTGTGAGGACAAGCTCGTGTGAGTGATGGCAAATTTTGAGTAGCGAATTCTAGTAGTTTCCTGATCCATTCGAAAATACCATAGCGAAGCGAGGCAGTGAGTTCGTGCCTGAGTGCTTTGTTCGTTCACATGCACACACTCACTCACTCAGTAAAAAGTATACATTCATTTAGCTTGTAGATTATGTGTATTGAATTCTCACTCATAATACCTCAGTAGGTTTAGGAGCCAAGTATTTCATAGAGATGGTGATCAATCATAAAGGAACCGATGGTATTCGCTACTCACTCGAGCAAATCACAGAATTCGCCAAATCACAGAACTCACTATAAATCAATGCACTATAATTCAATTCGCTACTCTCGCGTTTTTTAATTGGCACTCAGTTTGCACGAGCAAAGCGAGTGAGTAGTGAATTGATTTATAGTGAATTGATAGTGAGTTCTGTGATTTGCAAGTTACATTATTGCGGGGCAAGTTGCTCCTTTGATGAGTGAAATCTTGTAGTTGGTAGCAATAGCCATTACTTGATTGGTTGGCAGCAATGAATTTTTCAATCATCAGAATAATGTGGTTCCTCGTTGTTCTCCTTGCAATGTACAAGTTGGATTTGTTCCTCGTTGTTCTCCTCGCGATGTACAAGTTGGATTTGTTCCTCGTTATCCTCAGCACGTCAAGTTGATTTTGTTCCCCATCCAACTCATAGACCACACAGGTGTGAGTGAATGCTTTTTTCTGGCCGCCTTTGATGGTGACTGAAACGTCTTTTGGAATCGTTGGGGTGACCATTTCCGCTGTTTAAACGTGATCATTTGTCCCGTGTTTACGGCTTTGAGTCCCCATTCAGCAACTGTTTGTGGAGTGATAGTAGACACGTTAGCTCCGCTCGTTCGTGAGTGCGTCCGTTCGTTCGTTTGTTCGCTCGTTCGCTCGTTTGTTTGTTCGCTCGTTCGCTCGTTCGTTCGTTCGTTCGCTCGTCCGTTCGTTCGTTTGTTCGCTCGTTCGCTCGTTCGTTCGCTCGTTCGCTCGTTCGCTCGTTCGCTCGTTCGCTCGTTCGCTCGTTGGTTCGTTCGTGAGTTCTGGAGTATAAAGTACACCACCAGATTTGAGGCCAATATGATTTTTCATCAACAGGAGAGTCTATTGTAAGAGACTTTATGGAGGCCATTAAATCGCTAGTTACTCAGCGAACGAATAGTGCTGCGAAGCAGTACTATGAGTGCTTGATACTCACTCTCTAACTGACGCACATAAACACACGCACACACACACACACACACACACACTCGCTCACTCAGTCACACTCAGTCACTCACGCACTCAGTCACTCACGCATTCACTCACGCACTCACGCACTCAGTCAGTCAGTCAGTCAGTCAGTCAGTCAGTCAGTCACACACACTCACAAACGAGCGAAGCGACATTGTTCGTGTTCTTGTTTTCGCTACTAACTCACTCACGCACTCACGCACTCACGCACGCACTCACGCACTCACGCACTCACTCACGCACTCACTCACTCGCTTCGCTCGTTCGTTCGTTCGTTCGTTCGTTTGTTCGTTCGTTCATGCCACCTCAAATCGCTTTCATCCAAATAACCAACCGTCAAGTCATCCCCGTAAAGTTATTTGTGCGAAGAAAAGACGTCAAAAGCAACGGACAAAGGTCTGTGGCCATAAACTCAAAGTCACTAATCACTCTCAATAGTAATGACACCTATCAAACCAAAGTATCCAATTCATATCTCAACAAATTGGTTAATGAGATTGTAGGAGGCAAGATTAAGGAACGGCTTTTAGAGTCGCCTTTGGAAACATTCATCAAGGAGAAAACAACTACAATATCTCATACAGATGACAGGATTCAGTGCAAGATTGTAATCAACGTTGGATATTTGATTGCACTTCGACATGCATTACGCCAGCTTTCGGAGTTTGATTTAAGAGTGATTGGGGTTAAATCCTGGGAGGACTTGGAGCGTAAGTATCCCCTTGGTCCAAGTGGTTTAAATATCTTGAATTGGGAAACCTCCATGATTATAAACGAGGAGGTTTTGGAGGAGGATGTGTTGGATGATCAAGATGATAAAAAGAGTGTTGGGTTTAGTCTGGTGAAATACAACATCTTGGGGGCATTAGATAATTGTATTCAAATTTTCTTAGTGACATGATTAAGGTTCAATAACATGTAGGGTAAATATCATGATAACATGTAATATATAACTTGTATAATTGTTCCCGTACGTTTTTACTGAATATACTCTTGAGTGAACAGCCAAAAAAACCTCAGTATTCGCCACCCACAATATGATAGTACTTCGATTCAGAAGCAAAGATGGAATGTTTCGTATCCAAGGAGCACCGCAAGAGGATTTCGTCAATGTTCTCGAGCAATTGGCACTCAAACTAAACAATCCAAACCCTCAATCCATATCCTTAAGCAAAAATCAAGCAGGTACTGACTCTCAACCCGCAAGTAAGCTCTGTGGGCAAAGTATCGAACAATTGGGTTTGAAGAATGGTGACATGTTGTTTGTCTTTTATGAAACAAATCAAACAGTATCTGGAGGTACAGCCAATGGATCAGTGGTTATTGCCAATAAGGTTTCTAATACAGTAGTAACCCATGAGGAGGAATTACCTATTGATAAGCAATTATCCAAAAAAGATGGTTTTATAAAACGTGTCAAAGGAAACTATTGTAAACATGGAGATAAAGGTATGTGTGAATATTGTTCACCATTACCACCTTGGGATGCTGAATATCAAAAAGAGAATGGAATCAAGCATATATCATTCCATTCAAGATTAAAAGAACTTAATCAACAAACTAATAAAAGTTATAATGGTCTGTCTTATATTGCACCTTTAGAAGAACCCAACTTCAATATCAATCTTAATTGTAAAGAAGGTCACCATCCATACCCAAAGGGTATTTGTTCCAAATGTCAACCTTCCCCAATCACTTTACTGTTACAAAAATTCCGTATGGTGGATCATGTTGAATATGCCCATTCCAATATATTGAATGCTTTTATTGATGCATGGAGAAAGACGGGTGTACAAAGGTATGGGATTCTCTATGGAAGATATGAAGAGTTTGAAAAAGTACCATTAGGCATTAAAGCAGTGGTGGAAGCAATATACGAACCTAAACAAGGAGGGGAAGCTGATGGATGTACAATCTTGACTGATGAACAAGAACAAATCATGATTGATGAAGTTGCACGTAAATTGGGGTTAATACAAGTTGGTGTGGTTTTCACTGATTTGACCGATTCCGGTAAAAATGACGGCTCGGTGATTTGTAAAAGACATAAAGATTCTTATTTCTTAACAAATCTCGAGATTTTAATGGCTGCAAGAAATCAACATTCCCATCCGAACTTTACCAAATGGTCCAATTCCGGTAAATTTCTGTCCAAATTCATCACCAGTGTTGTTAGTGGAGGATTAGAAGGAGAAATCGAACCAAAATCTTATCAAGTGTCCGTTGATGCTGAAGCTTTGGTTCGTGCAGATATGCTTTCAGGATCCACTCAACCCTCTGAGTTGTATATTAACGAGAACACAGACAAAAGGTATGTGCCTGATATTTCATACCTTCAAATGAATGAATATAACTTACAAGTGAAAACAACGGCAAAGCCAACTTTACCTGTGGATTTCTTGTTGGTTTCGCTATCTGATGCATTCCCATTAGAACCCACTCCATTTTTCAACTCTCCAAAGTCGTTCACTATCGAAAATAGAGATTACATGGGGGAGTTACAAGACCTTAGTAACTTGAAGAAGCATTTATTTGAGTCTGAATCCACCAATGGTGAGATTCTTAATGATTTCCATTTGATTGTTTGTTTGAAGAAAATGGAGGTTTTAAGTTCGGGTGAGTTTGATATTTTGCTTGAGTATGTTAAAAGTAAGGATTATTCGTATTATCTTCAATTGGTTGAATCTCCTGGATGGATGACATTGATGACTATTCTTGAGCATTCCTAGGGGTGGACTGATGATTATTCTTGAGCATTTATAGAGGAGAAATATAGTGATGATAAATATCATGTTCAGCTATTGTTACCGCTCGTCTGACGCACTCACATACTTATATCCTTCGTTTTGTTTGCGCTTCATGGAATTTGTAAAAGTTATTCATTGATCATCACAAACTATATTCCAGGATGTGACAAATTCGGTGGAATAAGTCTGCTTTTGACAGCTAAAAAATTGGTGTGCTGGAAAGGTTAAAGTGTTTTCGGGTCAAGATGAAAAGTATTAAGAATACATTAGTGAAGATGAAAGTTTTAGTGTAGGTGAACGAACGAACGAACGAACGAACGAGCGAAGCGAGTGAGTGGGTGAGTGGGTGAGTGAGTGAGTGGGTGAGTGGGTGTGGGTGAGTGGGTGTGCGTGAGTGAGAGTTCGTGAGTGAGTGGGTGCGTGAGTTCGTGAGTGAGTGGGTGAGTGAGTTCGTGAGTGAGTGGGTGAGTGAGAAATTCTTGTATCTTATTCTTATATCTTATCATTATATTTTATTCTCATTCATTTGGCGTCATTTCAAATAAATATAACAATATAAGACTCACGCACTCACTCACTCACTCACTCACTCACTCACTCACTCGCTTCGCTCGTTCGTTCGCTCAAATGAGAGTTTTACGTTAGGAGAGTTCAAGTTCCTTCATTAAGTGTAAATGAGTACCTTTTACACCTCGTTAATGTGCTCCCATCATTTCCTGTTCAAAAGAATTCCCAAACTTTTTCAATTGAGACCTTTTCCAAGGTCCCTCCCTTTGAATATTAGTAACAATCAATCATTCTCACAGTACTCATCAGTGTGTCACGGCACCAAATTAGCCAAAGATTGAGCAAGCCCAAAGTCTGAGATTAATCAGATTTTTGTCGCATAACCTTTGCTGCAAGAATAACAAGTGGTGTCTTATAGTAATGAGTAGTGAACTCATACTCGCGAAGCGAGTGAGTGAAGTCATGGTTGATTTTTGATACTCTAGTTTTTCAGTCAAGTATATTCGTTTAGTGTATTCGTATATTCGTTAACTTTATTCGTCAACTTTATTAGGTCAACCTATTAGCTACAAAGAGGGTGGTGCTTCAGATGGTCTGGCGTATGGACTAGCATTGTCTCTAAAAAAAACTACGAATGTAGCCTCAAACAGTTTGTTAAGCTTTCATAAAAATGTATTCTTTAGACTAATAGGTTTCAGTCTGATGTTATTAACCTTCTTGAACCAATCGGCCATTTCTTTCCCTATAAAACTATCATCCAGATCAAGGTAGTTGATTGACACGCCCATAAAATGAGCAAAATCAATGAGTTCGTGAGTGTGTGAGTAGCAAACAAAAACCAATATCCAAAGCATATCCTTCTACACTTTGGTGATGGTTTGTCTACTCACTTTGGTGACTGCATTATCGTTGTCAATCGAACCATTTGATGAAATTATAAAATCCAGCTTAGTTCGAGTTCCACTTTGAAAAAGTCACTCACTCATTCGGAGTTTGGTCATATCTGCCACATGTGAAATGTGCATTCTTAATGTCTTTCTTGTGTAATAAACTGACATAATAACTTTGTAAGAGTATGCTACTTGGTATTGTAGGTAGAGTGGTAATAGAGTGCATGATAGTTATAGACTGGGGAGTGTAATCTGGATAGTGTATTCTGAATTGTAATGTGCAACTAACTCACGCGCGAACTCACACTCACTCACTCACTCACTCACTCACTCATACTCACTCACTCATACTCACTCACTCACTCATACTCACTCACTCATACTCACTCACTCACTCGTTTTCGCTACTCACTCACTTACTCACTCACACACTCACTCATTCACTCACACACTCACCTCGCTCGTTCGTCCGCTCGTTCGTTTTATGTTGCGTAGCTTCTGAATATCTACTTTTAAGCGTTTAATGTCATTTGCATACATTTAGTTGCCTATACCTGGTATTTGCATATTCAGTTTTGATGAATGTGTAAAGTGTTGAAGCGTATAATGCACAAAGTATGATATATATGAAAAGTTCAGTCATGGAAGGTACATAGTCATGAAAAGTTCAGTCATGGAAGGTACATAGTCATGAAAAGTTCAGTCATGGAAGGTACGATAGTTGTGAAAAGTTCATCATGGAAGGTACATAGTCATGAAAAGTTCAGTTATGGAAGGTACATAGTCATGAAAAGTTCAGTCATGGAAGGTATCACAATCATGATAAATATTCATTTGCTTTAATAAATCAGGGAAGCTGATTGGTTATTGAAATTTTTAAGCATTATTGGAATGAACTTTGCCGTTGTTTAACGTTGATTGCAACTGACTGAGAAAAGTTTGGGTGCGAATTTCGCAGTCATTGACAGTACAAGTGAAATTTCGCAGTCATTGACAAGTGAGAGTACGATGATTGAAAGTATGAATGATGAGATGAAAATCATTGAGACTTGGACCAAGACAAAATGAGATCAATAACGAATTCATTTGAATGAGTTGAAGGATATATGAAATGAGATGATGTAAAATGGTGAGATAAGAAAATGGGCCATGATAAGTGAACGAACGAGCGGGTGAACGAGCGGGTGAGCGGGCGGACGAGCGAACGAACCAGCGGACAAACGAGCGAACGAACGAGCAGACGAACGAACGAACGAACGAAGTCATGAACTGAACGAACTCACGAACTAACGAACGAACGAGCAAAGTCATGAACTGAACGAACGAGCAAAGTCATGAACCGAACGAACGAGCGAAGTCATGAACGAAGTCACGAACGAAGTCACGAACGAACGAGCTCACGAACTTATGATCTAACGAACAATCGAACGAACGATCGAACGAACGAGCGAACGAACGAACGAGCGAACGAATGAACGAGCGAAGTCATGAACTGAAAGAGCGAGCGGACGAACGAGCGGACGAGCGAACTCACGAACTCACGAGCTCACGAGCTCACGAACTTATGAACTCACGAACTCACGAACGAACGAGCGAGCGAACGACCGGACAAGCGAACGAACGGACGAACGGGCAAACTCACGAACGAACGAGCGAAGTCATGAAATCACTCATGAACGAACGAAATCACTCGTGAACGAACGAAATCACTCATGAACGAACGAACTCATGAACGAACGAACTCATGAACGAACGAGCGAAGTCATGAACTCACTCAAGAACGCACGAACTCACTCACGAACGGATGAACGAGCGAGCGAACGAACGAGCGGACGAGCGAACTAACGGATGAACTCACGAACTCACGAACTCACTCACGAACGACCGAACGAGCGAACGAACGAACGACCGGACGAGGGGACGAACGGATGAACTCACGAGCTCACGTACGAACGAACGAACGAGCGAGCTCACAAACTCACGAACTCACGAACTCACGAACGAGCGGACGAACGAGCGGACGAACGAACGAGCGAACTCACGAACTCACGAACGAAGTCATGAACTGAACTCACGAACTGAACTCACGAACTGAACGAACGAGCGGACGAACGAACGAAAGAACGAGCGAAGTCATGAAATCACTCATGAACGAACGAACTCATGAACGAACGAGTGAAGTCATGAACTGAAAGAGCGAGCGGACGAACGAACGAACGAACGAACGAACGAGCAAATTCATGAACTGAACGAACGAGCGAAGTCATGAACTGAACGAACGAGCGGACGAACGAACGAACTGAACGAACGAACGAACGAACGAACGAACGAACGAACGAACGAACGAAGTCCTGAACTGAACGAACGAGCAAAGTCATGAACTGAACGAACGAGCGGACGAACTTATAAACTAACGAACAAACGAACGAACTATCGATCGAACGAGCGAACGAACTCACGAACGAAGTCACGAACTCACGAACGAGCGGACGAGCGAAATTACGAACGAACGAGCGAAGTCATGAAATCACTCATGAACGAACGAAGTCATGAACGAACGAGCGAAGTCATGAACTGAAAGAGCGAGCGGACGAACGAGCGGACGGACGGACGAACGAACGAACGAACGAAGTCACGCACTCATTCACTCACTCACTCACTCACTCACTCTCTTACTCACTCACTCATTCACTTACTCATTTTCGCTACTTACTTACTTGCACTCACCCACTTGCACTCACTCCCTTGCACTCACTCCCTTGCACTCACTTACTTGCACTCACTTACTTGCACTCACTCACCCATTCACTCACTCATTTTCGCTACTTACTCACTTGCACTCATTCGCTTGCACTCACTCACTCAGACTCTCACGCACTCTCTCACTCAAACTCTCACACACTCACTCACTCAGACTCTCACGCACTCTCTCACTCAGACTCTCACGCACTCACTCACTCAGACTCTCACGCACTCTCTCACTCAGACTCTCACCCACTCACTCACGCACTCATTCACTCACGCACTCATTCACTCACTCACTCAGACTCTCACCCACTCATTCACTCACACACTCAGACTCTCACCCACTCACATACACACTTACTCAACACTCATACACACACTTTCGCACTCACTCGCTTCGCTCATTTGTGTGGCTACAAACGTTTCAGTGTAGAATAACATGTTTAAACAGAATAATGTCAATACAGAATAGGGCAATGTTAATACAGAAGCAGACATAAAAAACGAACATTAAAAACGAACATTACAAACGAACATTGTAAACGAACATTGCAAACGAACATTGCAAACGAACATTGCAACCAAAAATTGCAACCAAACATTTGTGCAAGGTTACATCATCTAGTTCGTTCGTTCGTCCGTTCGTTCGTCCGTTCGTTCGTCCGTTCGTTCGTTCGTGAGCAATTCTTATATCATTCTTATATCTTGTTCTTATTCATTGGAGTGATTTCAAATAAATATAAGAATATAAGAATATAAGAATATAAGATATGAGAATGAGATATGGGAATGAGATATGAGAATGAGATATGAGAATAAGATATGAGAACGAGATATGAGAATAATGTATGAGAATGAGAATAAGATATAAAAATATAAAAGAATTTCCCACTCACTCACGCACTCACGCACTCACTCACTCACTCACTCGCTTCGCTCGCTTCGCTCGTTCGTTCGTTCGCTCGTTCGTTCGTTCGCTCGTTCGTTCATCCACTCGAAACTTCTGGAACGTTCTCACTTTTTGAACCCACCACACGACCAACCTTTTATATACAATTCTCATCGCTACTAAATGACAAAAAAACCAACGTTGTTGAATAATTTTTTTTAGGTGAAATGTCTATTCCATTTGGTGTTGATTTAGGTAACAACAATACTGTTATTGCATGTGCCAGAAACAGAGGTATTGATATTATTGTCAATGAAGTGTCCAACCGTAGTACTCCATCACTTGTTGGGTATGGTATGAAGAACAGATTTATTGGAGAATCTGGTAAGAACCAACAAACATCCAATGTTAAAAATACTGTTGAAAATTTAAAGAGAATTTTAGGATTAGATTATAACGATCCATCATTTGAAACTGAAAAGCAATTCTTTACTGTTCCATTGGTTGAAAGTAAAGATGGTGGTATTAGCGCCAAAGTTCGTTTTTTGGGTGAGCAACAAGAATTTTCAGCTATTCAATTAGCAGCTTCTTATATTAATAAGATTAAAGAAACTGCAGTTAAAGAAACTAAAGGTAACATTGTTGATATTTGTTTATCTGTTCCAGGTTGGTACACTCAAAAGCAACGTCATGCTGCTGCTGACGCTTGTAGAATTGCTGGATTAAACCCAGTTAGAATTGTTAATGAAGTTACCGCTGCTGCTGTTGGTTATGGTGTTTTCAAAGCTAATGATTTACCAGAAGATGAACCAAAGAAAGTTGCATTCATTGATATCGGTCACTCTTCTTACCAAGTGTCTATTGCTGCTGTCAAAAAAGGTGAACTTAAAATTTTGGGTAGTGCTTATGATAAACACTTTGGTGGTAGAGATTTCGATATTGCAATTGCTAATCATTTTGCTAAAGAATTCAAAGGTAAATATAAGATTGATGTTCATGAAAATCCAAAAGCTTTTTACAGAGTTTTAACATCAGCTGAAAAATTGAAAAAAGTTTTATCAGCCAATTCTCAAGCTCCTTTCAACATTGAATCATTAATGAATGATGTTGATGTTTCATCTTCTTTAACTAGAGATGAATTGGAAGAATATGTTCAACCTTTATTAGACAGAGTTAATGTTCCAATTGAAGCCGCTTTGAAAGATGCCGGATTAAATGTTGAAGACATTGATTCTATAGAAGTGATTGGTGGATGTACTAGAGTTCCATCTTTAAAGGCTAAATTATCTGATATTTTTGGTAAACAATTATCTTTCACTTTAAACCAAGATGAAGCTATTGCTAGAGGTAATGCCTTTATTTGTGCCACTCATTCCCCAACTGTTAGAGTTAGACCATTCAAGTTTGAAGATTATAACCCTCACTCTGTTTCATACCATTGGGATAAACAAGAAGAAGATGAAGATCACTTGGAAGTTTTCCCTAAAGGAGGTGCTTTCCCAGCTACCAAAATTATCACTTTATTCAGAAGTGGTGACTTTGAAGTTGAAGCTAAATACACCAACCCATCTGAATTGGCCAAGGGCGTCAACCCAGTTGTTTCTAAATGGGTGTTGAAAGGTGTTGTTCCAACCAGTGGTGAAACTTCAATTGCCACCAAATTGAAATTGAGAAATGACCCAAGTGGATTCTTCACCGTTGAATCAGCTTACACTGTTGAAGAAAAAATTGTTAAGGAATTGATTGAAAATGAAGCTGATGAAGATGCTGAACCTGAATACAAAGAAGTTAAGAAATTAGTCAAAAAGGATGACTTGGAAATCGTTCACACTTCTGATGCTTTACCAAATGATGTCAGACAAAAATTGATTGAAAAGGAAAACTCAATGGTTATGGAAGACAAATTGGTTGCAGACACTGAAGACAGAAAAAATACCCTTGAAGAATATATTTATGACTTGAGAGGTAAGTTGGATGACAAATATGCTGATTTCGCTTCTCCAGAAGAAAAGGAAAAATTGACCGGTATGTTGGCTAAAACTGAAGAATGGTTATATGATGATGGTTATGACTCCACCAAGGCTAAATATATCGCCAAATATGAAGAATTGGCCATGATTGGTAATATTATTAGAGGTCGTTTCTTGGCTAAGGAAGAAGAAAAGAAGCAAGCTTACAGAAAGAAGCAAGAGGCTGCTCAAGAAGCTGCCATGGCTGAAAAGATTGCTGCTGCTCATGCTCAAAAGAAGGAGGACAAGCCTGCTGAGGATAACGATGTTGAAATGGATTAAGTAGATAGTGATAGTATATTATTGGTGAGATGATGTAAAGAACGAACGAACGAGCGAAGCGAGTTCGTTCGTTCGTTCGTGAGTGATTTAGTTCGTGAGTGCGTGAGTGATTTCGTTCGTGAGTGCGTGAGTTCGTTCGTTCGTGAGTGTGCGAGTTCGTTCGTTCGTTCGTTCGTTCGTGAGCTCATGACTTCGCTCGTTCCTTCAGTTCATGACTTTGCTCGTTCGTTAGTTCGTTCGCTCGTTCGTCCGCTCGTTCGTTCAGTTCATGAGTGCGTCCGTTCGTTCATGAGTGATTTCATGACTTCGCTCGTTCGTTCGCTCGTTCGTTCGTTCGCTCGTTCGTCCGCCCGTTCGTGAGTTTGCTCGTCCGCTTGTTCGTTCATTTCATGACTTCGTTCGTTCGTTCGTTCGTTAGCTCGTTCGTCCGCTCCTTCATTCAGTTCATGACTTCTTTCGTTCGTGAGTGATTTCATGACTTCGCTCCTTCGTTCGTTCGCTCGTTCGTCCGCTCGTCTGGTCGTTGGCTCGTTCCTTCGCTCGTTCGTTCGTTCGTTCGTTCGTTCGTTCGTTCGTTAGTTCGTCCGTTCGTTCTTTCAGTTCATGACTTCGTTCGTTCGTTCAGTTCATGACTTTGCTCGTGAGTTCATAAGTTCGTGAGTTCGTTCGTGAGTTCGTCCGCTCGTTCGTTCGCTCGTTCAGTTCGTTCGTTCGTTCGCTCGTGAGTATTAAGCACTCATAGTACTGCTGCGCAGCACTATTCGTTCGTTCGTGAGTGTGTGAGTGGCATAAGTGAGTAGCGATAACGAGCACACGAACAAACTCGCTTCGCTTGTTTGGATCTGAGTAGCGATAACGAGAACACGAGCAAACTCGCTTCGCTCGTTTGGATCTGAGCGATAACGAGCACACGAACAAACTCGCTTCGCTCGTTTGGATATGAGCGATAAAGAGCACACGAACAAACTCGCTTCGCTCGTTTGGATCTCCTGTTGATGCAAAATCCATCATCCTTCCGCCTTTACGGTTATAAACGTAGATGAACAATGTCCTACAACTGGGTGCAAATTTGATTTTATGATTTGACATATAATTGAAACTTAGGTGATGGTGATACCACTCGTTATCATTTACATGACCTAGTTAGTACGAATAGTGCTGCGAAAGTACTATGAGTGCTTGATACTCAAGAACTCACTGAACGTTAGCTTGTAAGATCTAAAGCTGAGATTGATACAGGTTTTAGGTTGCTTATGAATTTATAGTATTGATGGTGAATATTCTTGATATGTTTGAAAGGTTCAAAAAATATACAATAAGAGTGACGTATTAATCAAATGTTATTGATTTGTAAGGTACTATGATTATTGACCTGATATACTCACTCACGAATAGTGCTTGATACTCACGAACTGATTTTCGCTACACACGAACTCACTGAACGAAAGAGCGAACGAATAGTGCTGCGAAGGAGTACTATGAGTTCTTGATACTCACAAACTCACTGAAAGATCGAAAGAAGGAACGAATAGTGCTGCAAAGCAGTAATATAAGTGCTTGATACTCACGAACTCATTTTCGCTACTCACTCACATTATGAGTGTGGGTGAGTGGGTGAGTGGGTGAGTGACTAAGAGAGTGACTGAGAGAGTGCGTTCGTTCGTTCGTTCGTTCGTTCGTTCGTTCGTTTGAGTGGGTTTGTTTGAGCTCGTTCGTTCGTTCGTTCGCTCATGTGAATTCGGTAGTTCGCTCGTTGGAGTGAGTTCGTTTGAGTTCGTGGGTAGCGAACTTTCGAGTACATGACTGAGTGATTACATGAATGCGTGAACTCGCTCACTCACTCACTCACTCACTCATACCACCTCGTTATCATTTACATGACCTAGTTAGTACGAATAGTGCTGCGAAGCAGTACTATGAGTGCTTGATACGAACGAACTCACTGAACGACCGAACCTACGAATAGTACTGCGAAGCAGTACTATGAGTGCTTGATACACACGAACTGATTTTCGCTACACACGAACTCACTGAACGAAAGAGCGAACGAATAGTGCTGCCAAGCAGTACCATGAGTGCTTGATACACACGAACTCATTTTCGCTACTCACTCACTCACTGAGTGTGCGTTCGTTCGTGAGTTCGTGAGTGTGCGAGTTCGTGAGTTCGTGAGTGTGCGAGTTCGTGAGTGGGTGAGTTCGTTCATTCGTTCGTTCGCTCGTTCGCTCGTTCGTTCGTTCGTTCGTTCGTTCGTTCGTTCGTTCGTTCGTTCGTTCGTTCGCTCGTTCGTTCGTTCGTTCGTTCGTTCGTTCGTTCGTTCGTTCGTGAGTGGGTGAGCTTGTTCGTGAGTGTGCCCGACTTGCTACATACCAACTAGTGCAGATAATTAAAACTGTAGCAATTCATCAAAATCTACCCGAATCGAATGTTCGAGTTGATACAATAATTTTCCAAAACAACCATCAAATCCACTAAATCAGTCCTATTCGTAGACTTGGCCACTTATTATCAAACGGGTAATCTGACTATAATGTCAAGCCAATCGCTAAAATTTATTTCTTACATCTAAACCTGGTGGGTATTCGGACAGGCAAGCAGTACTATGACGCTCGTTCGCAGTTTTTTGCACCCAAGGCTGTCTCATTTAGCCGGAAAGCTACGAACGAGCGAACGAGCGAACGAACGAACGAACGCACTCTCTTAGTCACTCAAGAACGAGCGAGCGAACGTTCTCTCTCATTCACTCACTTACTCACTGAACGACAGAACGAACGAACTCACGCACCAGTTCACCCACTCACTCACTGAAGGACAGAACGAACGAACTCACGCACCCATTCACTCACGTACCCATTCATTATCTCACTCACTCACGCACTCACTGACAAATTCGCAGCGCTGCTTTGTTTTAATTAACATTTTTTGGCTATACCGCTCAACAACCAAGCTAAACTGTCATTTGGGGCAGCTGCCTCAAGTACTAAATCATATCGTCATCTCACCCAATCTATCACTGACAAAAATGCGTAAACCCGGAATCGAACCGGGGGCCCAACGATGGCAACGTTGGATTTTACCACTAAACCATTTACGCTTTTTTAGTAAGAAATTGTGAGAGTAATATCCCGCCATAAAAACTATATGTTGCAACTCTATCTCATGGGACGATAACTTTATCCAACTTTATCTTGAACTGACTTTAGATCTCTATCTTACTTTTGAAACGATAAAGCTACCTCTATCCTAAGAAGTACCTTCGTATGGGATACGTTGAATAATGTCTAGAATAGAGGGGCCGTAGGTTGACCTGCGTTAGGTGCTTTTTAGTGGAATCAAATATGCCAATAGGGGAATTATATAACATCTGGAACTTACCAGAAAAGTATGAGAATTTAGCCAAGTTTTGTTGGTTCCGAAATTATTCACTCACTCACTCACTCACTCATGAACTCATGAACTCATGAACTAACGAACTCACTCACTCATGAACTCACTCACTCATGAACTCACTCACTCACTCACTCACTCACTCATGAACTCATGAACTCATGAACTCACTCGCTTCGCTCGTTCGTTCGTTCGTTCGTTTGGCTATTGAACAAACCAAATGATTATGAGTAGAAATTCATAGTGTTGATCAGCACAAGTGTAAATGGTTGAAAATTCTATTCTATAATTAACTCATTTACTTTATGGGTTGACTTGGCTTGTATGCTCATCCTAACATCACTCACGCACTCACGCATTCACTCACTCATTGTCGCTGCTCACTCACTCACTCACTTACTCACTCACTCACTTACTCACTCACTTAATCACTCACTTAATCACTCACGCATTCACTCACTCATTTTCGCTGCTCACTCACTCACTCACTCACTCACTCACTCACTCACTCACTCACTCACTCACTCACTCACTCACTCACTCACTCACTCACTCACTCACTCACTCACTCACTCACTCACTCACTCACTCACTCACTCACTCACTCACTCGCTTCGCTCGTTCGCTCGTTCGTTCGCTCGTTCGTTCTCAAACGTTCACTTGAACATTCCACTTCACATATTCATGGTTTACTCAATTACTCACTCGGAATATCCCTATACCCATCAAACATATAAACACTACAGTTTTTACGATACAGGTCATTCGCGACCACTTCTAAACCATTTAACCTATGTCACATTATCAAATCAGCACTCTCACTATCTCTGTCAATGAAAAAAAACAACGGAAAAACTCATTAATAATTGCATATAACCAGGCGTAGGCTACGCCCAAGATGTCAGTACCTCAGAAATCAAACCTCTCCATAGCCATAAAGAATGCAGACAGCACGCACGGTACGAAAGGGGAGTCCTTATCCAAGTCAGTGGCTGCTGGTGCAGATGAAGAAAGATGCCAACTAGATGATAAGCTCCGCGAAAGCTTAAAACCACTGCTGTTTAGTCAATTGATGCAACCTAGTAGCTCAACGGTGGGGACTTCTGTATCTAGCGCCAAACAGTTCAAGCCGACGCTAACACAGTTGAAGACGACTTTTGATTTACAAAATGACGATGATCAAGGTGACGATGATGATGGTGATGAAAAAGGAGAAGGAGTGAATGAAAATGTAAAAGAAAATGTTGATCATGATATCGATAACGATGATGATGATGATGATGATGATGACGATGATGATGATGACGAAATCATAAACACAGCAGAAGAAGAAGACCTCGAAGATTATGTCCCAGGAGGTTATCATACATGCTACATAGGAGAAACTTATAAAAACAACAAGTATACTCTAGTTCGCAAACTTGGATGGGGACACTTCTCTACAGTTTGGCTAGCCAGAGATAACGACAAACATTGCCATGTTGCAATGAAGATTGTAAAAAGTGCCAAGCATTATACGGAAACAGCAGTAGATGAAATCAAACTTCTCGACAAAGTAACCACGCTGGACTTACAGCACCCCGGGCATCAACATGTGATCCAACTCTTGGACACATTCACACATAAAGGACCTAATGGAGTTCACGTGGTGATGGTTTTCGAAGTATTGGGCGAAAACTTGTTAGGACTCATTCGTCGATACAAACATAGAGGTATACCAATAGTTTTTGTGAAACAAATTGCCAAACAATTGTTATCAGCCATTGACTTCTTACATCGCAAATGTGGTGTCATACACACCGATTTGAAACCCGAGAATATATTGATTGAAATAGGAGACGTTGAACTGATTGTGAAAATGGTTGAAGAAGAAGAGATTCAACTGAAGATTATGAAGAAATTACGTCATGCCAAAAATAATAATGAAACACCCAAGAAAGAATATGTTAGTAATAAATTGGGAGCACCTGTACCGCTGGCATCTGGATCTAATTTATCCGCGGCACTTTCACCTTCACTTGGTAGAAATGGACGTCGGTCCCGTCGAACCACTCTTATAACGGGGTCTCAACCACTTCCATCACCATTAAGAACATTCAATAAATCATTCATTAATGTATATGGATTATCTACATCTACAGCAAATACCCCTGTGAGAAATACATCATTTAATGGGATCAGCATACTGGAACTAAGCTCAGTGGATAGTGTTCCAGTAAAAGAAAATATTAATATGGATGATAAGAAAGATACATTAAATAGCTCACTTTCACTGATGCTGATTTCAAATACATATAACGAACATAACAACTCCGAGACTTTGGATGTGGACATTCTTAATGAAGATGAACTCATTTCGGTTAAAATAGCCGATCTCGGAAATGCATGCTGGACTCATCATCACTTTACCGACGAGATCCAAACTCGTCAATACCGATCGCCGGAAGTGTTATTGGGTTACCATTGGGGTGCACTGAGTGATTTATGGTCATTTGCCTGTTTGATATTCGAACTTCTTACAGGTGATTATTTATTCGATCCAAGAACTGGAAAAACTTATACTAAAGATGATGACCACATTGCTCAAGTCATTGAATTGATTGGTCCTTTCCCAAGACAAATTCTTAATGAAGGTTTCTATACTAGAGATTTCTTTAATTCTCGTGGTGAATTACATAGAATCCTTAAATTAAAACCATGGCCTCTCAGTAGCGTTCTCATGGAAAAATATAAATTTTCAAGACAAGATGCAACGGAAATTGCAGACTTTCTAGCCCCAATGCTTAAATTACAACCTGAGGAGCGTGCTGATGCTGGAGGAATGGTGAATCACCCATGGTTAAGTGATGCTTTGGGTTTGGAGAATGTCGTTTTAGAGAGACCAGTTGGTGGTTCTGGTGAAGATATTCCTGGGTGGTCTAGAGAGAATAAGTATGTTTATCATTGACAAATATGGAACAAAGATAAAAATGTTCATCATTGATAGCAGAGAACAAGTAATAACAGAAAGCATAAATAGTGTATCAATATGAGCTACTATGTAGCATAGTGAGATTTAGACAATAAATATAAATGTGAAAAAATGATGAATGTAATTGATAAAGTGTAATATGTATGAAATGGAATATGGTGCAAAGGGTAGACTAAGATGTATAGTAATGTAAACTGTGAGATGTATAGTAATGTGGCAAAATGTGATGCACACAAAAAATCCTTACCTGTATCTTTATATCAATCTGTAAAGAGTAGTACCGCAATAATCGTATAAGTACTTACTCACTCAGACTCCCGAACTCACCCAGGCTCTCGCACTCACTCAGACTCTCACACTCACTCAGGCTCTCGCACTCACTCAGATTCTCGCACTCACTCAGACTCGCACTCACTCAGACTCGCACTCACTCAGACTCGCACTCACTCAGGCTCTCGCACTCACTCAGACTCGCTCACTCACACAGACTCTGGCACTCATTTAGACTCGCACTCACACAGACTCTCGCACTCACTCACTCACTCGCTTAGCTTGTTCGTATTTAATCACCTTGAGAAAAATCACCAGAATCCCAAAAATTCTTTGATTACGATTTCTATAAACGAATAAAGAGAGTGTAATGAATTCCTTGAATACATTCTCTATGTTGTTTCAAATCATAGAACCAACGAGTGAGGACCCTTTCTTCATTTTCATGCTATTCGCAGCCAAATGTGTGACGAAACAATGCGAGTGAAGAGAACGAACGATCGAAGCGAGTTCTTTCGCTCGTTCTTTCGTTTGTTCGTTTGTTTGTTTGTTTGTTACTTCGTTCGCATACTCTTGCAATTTCTTCTATAGTAAAGTTAAAGCTTGATTGACTGAATAAGCCATCTTACAATTCGCTACTCACGAATTCACTCGCTTCGCTCGTTCGCCAGATCATGCCACAATAAGCGAGTGGGTGTGAGTGAGTGAGTGAGTGAGTGCGTGTGAGTGAGTGCGTGTGAGTGAGTGCGTGTGTGAGAGTATATAAGAGGGTGAGGTCGTGCGTTCGTTTGTTCGTGAGTAGCAAAAACCAGTTCGCTCCTTCGCTCGTACGCGAGTTGCGAAAACCAGTTTGTTCCTTTGCTCCTTCGGTCCTTCGTTCGTACGTGAGTTGCAAAAACCAGTTTGTTCCTTCGCTCCTTCGCTCCTTCGCTCGTACGTGAGTTGCAAAAACCAGTTTGTTCCTTTGCTTCTTCGCTCCTTCGCTCGTACGTGAGTTGCAAAAACCAGTTTGTTCCATCGCTCCTTCGCTTCTTCGCTCCTTCGTTCGTACGTGAGTTGCGAAAACCAGTTTGTTCCTTCGCTGATCGTTCGCTCGTTCGCTCGTTCGCTCGTACGTGAGTTGCAAAAACCAGTTTGTTCCTTCGCTCCTCCTTCGCTCGTTCATGAGTTGCGAAAACCAATTTGCTCCTTCGCTTCTTCGCTCCTTCGCTCATACGTAGGTTGCAAATCTTCTCATTACTCCTTAAAGTATTGGAGAGACACATACCAAGGTAAATTCACCCATTTTCAATTGTACATTCAGATGGAATCTCAAACGATGACAAGGATAAATGTTTACATCTGGATCACCATCAACTTTTGAGTACAAATCTTTTAATTTAAACAGAACGAATACGAACGGAGTATTTGTGAGTATTCCAGAGCATTTAGAGTATGTCTAGTATGTATAGTACGTATATCATTTCAACGCATTAGTACTATCTATATGAGATCTATCTATATGAGTTTTATCTATATGCGTTCTATCAGAGTTCTATCTGTATTAGTTTTCTCTGTATGAGTTTTCTCTGTATGAGTTCTATTGGAGTTCTATCTGTAGGAGTTTTATCTGTATGAGTTTTCTCTGTATGAGTTCTATTGGAGTTCCATCTGTAGGAGTTCTCTCTATCATCTCTATCATTTCACCTCAATTATTAACATAACTAACCTTTAAAGATACATAAAAGTCGCTTCGCTCTGCTTTGCAGCAGTCTATACTAAACATTAAAAATACATAAAAGTCGCTTCGCTCTGCTTCGCAGCAGTTTATACACATTTTCAAGTCGCTTCGCTCCAATGCTGCTTCGCAGCAGTTTGTACACATTTTCAAGTCGCCTCGCTCCTATGCTGCTTCGCAGCAGTTTATACTAAACATTAAATATACATGAAAGTCGCCTCGCTCCTATATTGCTTCGTCATACAGCAGTTTGTACACATTGTCAAGTCGCTTCGATTCTATGCTGCTTCGCAGCTCACTCACTCACTCACTCACTCACTCGCTTCGCTCGTTCGTTCGTGTTCGATCGTCTCCACGTGACCCCTATTTATCAACCGACAAAAACCAAAATCCCAACAACATGTTACATATCGAACAGTACAACCTATTAATCCAAAAGACTTTAACCGAAAGAGTCTTTGAAGCAGAAGCAGCGTCACCCTCGTTGGATCGAATCATCACTGACTTTGACTTCACCACATACCATATTCTGACGCTTGCTGATGATAAGGGATTTCTCCTTATATCTATATATCTCAAATGCTGGGATGATTTAGTAAAGTATGACGTTGTTAATTACTTGAATGGTAAATATGCCAAGTTTGCTCAAGGAGGTTTAGGTGTTTTGGCTGGAAATGATATCGAGCAAGGATACAATTACTCCTTATTGTTGGATCTCAATCAACTTGCACAAGAATCTCAAGAGTTCAAATTGGAATTAGTTAATGAATTACCATACTTAAAGAGACACGCCATGGCTGCTCCATTCGAACAAGCATTCCAAAGATATGATGAATTGGCTGAAACATATGCTAACAGTAACACCTATTCCGAGGAAATACAAGCTGCCTTACAAAACGAAAATGTCCTCATCATAAAATATAGAGGCTCCGATGAATGTATCTACATCAAACCATCCTTCGATAGAGTCACCGTGATATTCTCAACGGTGTTTCAAGATGAAACTGATAAAATCTTTGGTAAGGTGTTCTTACAAGAATTCGTTGACGCTAGAAAAAGAGCTGTCCAGAATGCACCACAGGTGTTGTATTCACACAGTGAACCCCCATTGGATATTCAAAGAGTAGTGCAAGGAAAACTGGAAGATGATAACAAGGGTTACGTCACCTTTGTATTGTTCCCAAGACACCTTAAAAAGGGTGATCAAAGGGAAAAGTGTATCTCCCATATTCAATACTTTAGAAATTACTTTCATTACCACATCAAGTGTTCCAAGGCTTACATGCACTCTAGAATGAGATTTAGAGTTAAGGAGTTCTTGAAGATTTTGAACAGAGCAAAGCCTGAAAATGTCGATGATGAAGGTAAGCTTATTGAAAATAGAAAGACTGCTAGTGGTAGAAGATTTGATGTTAGAGCTTGATAATGATTTACTTTTTGGTAGTTTGTTGAGTAGAGATGTTTGTTGAGTAGAGATGTTTGAATGAATGAACAAGAATCATAAGAGTGGGTGAGTGGGTGAAATTATTGCCAGGAATATAAAGTAACTCATTTGACTCAAATCTGTAAAGTGTAAAAGTAATTGAAAGTATTGGATTATAGGTTTGAGGTTGGGAACGATGTACTTTGAATGCTCACCTTGTAGAACGAGTTATGAAAATGAGAGAAGATAGGATGTGTTAATGCAAAGTTGATTGGTTAGGCAGAATGAAGTTGAAGTTTGAAACCTCACGTATAAAGTGACACTTATGTATAAAGTGACACTTATGTACAAAGTACCCTTATGTACCAAATGTCCTTATGTACCAAATGACGTTATGTATAACCCTCACGTACAAAACCTTCACATTCTCTATACTGAAAACTAGAAAAAAAGCTTCGCTACATAGACCTTTGTTTATTGGTATAAAGGATTCACAGTAGCATGTACAATGTTTCTAAGATATTCCTAATCACCATTCATGAGAAGAATAAAACTCAACAAGAATGTATCAAGGAACTATGGTACGAATTATTCATCTGTCACTTCTATTGTCGCACTGAGCATTAGCGAACGAACGAACGATCGAGCAAAGCGAGTGAGTGAGTAGCGAATTTCTTTGATAGTGAGTGAGTTGCTAATTCTTCTGATACGAACGAACAAGCGAGTTGCTAATTCTTCTGATACGAACGAACAAGTGAGTTGCGAATACTTCTAATACGAGTGAGTGAGCTGCGAAATCTTCTGATACGAACGAGTGAGTGAGCTACGAATTCTTCTGATACGAACAAGCAACGACTTAAAGCTTAGTTTCATTCTCTTATCAACTGAATCAAGAATTTAAATCACCACAATCTTCTTATTGGAGCAACTTTATTACATTGCTGACTTGACAAATAAATATCATATCTAATAACATAAAATACTAAGCTATGGAAAGGTAAAGATGGATATATTGAAAGGATTTTTGGAATCAGGTTATCATTGATATTGAATAAATTATCAACCTTTTCTACAAATGAACAAAGAGCTGAGAATTCTTTTGTTTAAAGTGTTTATCGCCTGATACGAACCACTCGCAAAGGGCAAAGGGAACCACTCGCAGAGGGCAAACAGAGCTGCAAAAGGAGATTCAGACTTTCAAAGGGCAACATTTTGCTCCAATCGTAAAACATATGCTATGCTTATAATTCAATTGACTCTGTATCAATGTTTTTCATGTATGACGAATTCGCTACTCAGTCGTTAGACTAAAATCTGCAGAATTCGCTACTCAGTTGTTAGACTCAAATCTGTGGATTTACTACTCGGTCGTTAGACTCCAATATGCAGAATTTGATACTCACTCGTTCGTATTACTACAACTCGAACTCACTACTCACTCGTTCGTATTATTACAATCTGCAGAATTCGCACTCACTCACTCGCTCACTCGTTTGACTCTTTTGGATGAATATGATTTCTATGATTGCTTTCATGAAGATCTTAAGATACCCTAATGGTTGTTAATAGAATATCTGTAATCATCAGTGATAATATCACTGGGTAACCTATAGTATGCAGAATCATGTTAATGTCAAATCAATTATTTGTCAAATGAGTTTCATATAGTTTGAGATGTTGGATATATGAGCGTTGATGTAGTTTAGATGTTGGCTACATACGAGTTGATACATTTTATGAGATTTTGCTACATGAGAGTTGATTTTGGAAATGTGCTACTCTTTGAGACATATCTTCTAATAACTGGCAAAATTGTTATCACATTTTTTTCACGTTATAAAGGTCTTGATTGTTCGACAAGTTTAATGGCAGTTTCAAGTAAAGTGAGATGTAATGAGTTTGTCTATATAATTTGAAGTGAATTCTCATAAATATTTTGTAAGCATGTCAATAACTGGAGAGTACTGTCATAATACAATTCTCCACAATTCATCACTACACTACTCACTCCACAGTCCACTTTGAATTCCACCATTGCACTACTTACTCTTTGGATGGGAAACAACCAGCAACGAGCGAACGAGCGAAGTGAGGGAGTGAGTGAGTGAGTGAGTGAGTGAGTGAGTGAGTGAGTGAGTGAGTGAGTGAGTGAGTGAGTACATCGTGAGTGAGTGAGTAGCGGATGATTTGAACAAAAGCGAAGCGAGTGAGTGAGCTTGTGAGTGAGCTTGTAAGGCAACCATTTCTCACACACTCAGAAGTGGCTCATTGATAATCTGATTATCAGATCGCACTCTCTCAACTCTCCCACTCTCTCAACTCTCCCACTCACGCACTCACTCTCAAACTCACTCACTCACTCACCCACCCACTCACTCTCAAACTCACCCACTCACTCAGAAGTGGCTCAATGATAATCTGATTATCAGATCGCACTCTCTCAACTCTCCAACTCACCCACTCACTCTCAAACTCACTCTCAAACTCACTCTCAAACTCACTCACTCACTCACTCACTCACTCACTCGCTTCGCTCGTTCGTTCGCTCGTTCGTCCTCCTCACCTGTTCGGTGAAAAAA
This sequence comes from Kodamaea lidongshanica (nom. inval.), assembly GCA_030562865.1. NCBI lineage: Eukaryota > Fungi > Ascomycota > Pichiomycetes > Serinales > Debaryomycetaceae > Kodamaea > Kodamaea lidongshanica (nom. inval.). Next base: position 25,763 of record JAKUAJ010000164.1, read on the forward strand.
CCACCCTCTATGCTTTTCGCAGCCATTTCGCAACAAACGAGCCCAAAAAAACCAAAGCTCTGATATTGCCTCTACAGCCATTAACATTCCTAAGCAAACATGTCATGTTATTACCTGCAAAAGGAGCTTTGTATGTACTATGAAGGTAATCTATGCTTTGGATTATTTATTTTGTATTTGCTATAAAGGTTATTTTTGTATTTCTATATCAAACATACGAATACTTTCCACAAAATATACTGCTCAGTTCTTGACACTTTTGGTTAAAAATTCATATTCAAATCATAAGAATTGCTACTCACTCAGTATAGGAGAATTCATATCACACTTATTTACACTCACGAACTCAGTATAGGAGAATTCATATCACACTTATTTACACTCACTCACTTACTCACTATAAGAGAGTTGGTTACTCACTCACGAACTCAGTATAAGAGAGTAGGCTACTCACGAACTCAGTATAAGAGAGGTGGCTACTCACTCACGAGCTCAGTATTAGAGAGTTGACCACTTACTCACTCAGTATAAGAGAGTTGACCACTCACTCACGAGCTCACTCACTCACTCACTCACTCACTCACTCACGAGCTCACTCACGAGCTCACTCACTCACTCACTCACTCACTCACTCACTCACTCGCTTCGCTCGTTCGTTCGTTTGTTCGTTCGTTTGTTCGTTCGTTCGTTCGTCGCTTACTGCTTCGGCTTCTTCACACCATACTTCGACCTTGAAGTCGATCTATTTGCAACTCCAGCCAAGTCATAAACCCCTCTCACCAACTTATACTTTACACCAGGAATATCCTGCACTCTACCTCCTCTGACGAGAACAAGATGATGCTCTTGCAAGTTGTGACCTTCACCTGGAATCAAAGCCGAAACCACATTACCATTTGTTAATCTTACACGGGCACACTTTCTTAAAGCCGAATTTGGCTTCTTAGGCTTAAGAATCATAACTCTTAATACCACACCTTTTCTAAAGGGACTATTTTCTAAATCTGGAGCTTTTGAAGAAAATGGCTTCTTTGGTAAACCCTGCTTACCATATTTGATTTGATTGATGGTGGCAAACCTTTGCAGCATCAACTGTAACTGGCTTGGTTGAATTTTGGATTGCATTGACTGCATGTATGATGTTGTTGGACTCCTGATCAAGTTCATACCTATACGAGCACCCATACGGGCACCTCCAAACATAGTCCTAAGCATTGGTCAATAAAATTTTTCCCACTCACACTCTCAATTTTTTAAAGTGTGTGAGAGAGAGAGAGTGAGCACCAGAAAGTAAATTTTTGCCCAACTCAATAGAGAATGTTTAGAAATACAGTGTTAAGATCCTTAAGAGCAAGTGTCAGACAGGCCCCAACTGTTAGACAAGCTCCAGTTGTGTCTAGAATAAACACCCCATTCCAAGCCATACGTTTCTATGCTGCTTTCCCAGGCTTATCCAGAGAAATTGCCAAGGAAAGAATCTTGGAGTTATTGGAAGGATACGATAAGATTGGCAGCTCAAAGGAAATTACAGAAGCAACTACATATGTCCAAGACTTGGGATTGGACTCCTTGGACGTTACCGAAGTGATTATGGAACTCGAGCATGAGTTTAACATCGAAATACCAGACAATGAATCTGATAGTTTCAAGACTGTTGGACAAACTATTGATTACATCATTGCTCAAAAGGATGCTGTATAAATGGGCCGAATGATTAGATTAGCTGGCTAGAGGCGCGGAAGTTGTATAGTGACTTTTGGTTAAAGATTTGATAGTATTTTATTATCAGCAAACGGAATACCGCAAGTTACCTAAGTCAAAGGTTCACTTTTGATTACATTATTATTGAATGAATATTCCAATTGGCTGAATCTTATTTATGATTTGCGTAGTGTATATACAAATTGAATAACATGAACGAAAGATGATAATGACGACAACGATGATGACGATGACGATGACGACGATGACGATGACGACGAAGACAATGACGACGACAACTATGACAACCACCACAACAACGACAACAACAACATCGAGTACGTATCAAAAACTACCCAATCACACTCATTCACAACCTCCACTCTCCTCCTTATCCTCTTATCCTTCTTGTCACTTCCACGTGACCAACTGTTTAACCAATCATACGCAGAATTTTTCGAAAAAAAATTCAAGCAACATGGTTTCAGTAAGTAAGAGAACCAAAAGATAACCAACTAACCCATCTAGTACATTAGAGCCCCAGCATACAAGACTGTAACTACAATTGCCGGTGTCAACTTGCCACTCCTCAAAGCATACTTGCCAAACTTGGCCTTGTGGGGTGCCGCAGCCGGTGCCGGTGTGGCTCTCTTCACTGAAGGTGTCCCATTATTCCAAACAACCTTTTACCAAAAAATTCCTATTTTCGGTGAACATTGGGTTTATAACCCAGATCCAGAAGATATTCCTGTTTAGGTTACTCTGTTAATAGATCTTGCACTGTCAATAGATCTTGCACTGTCAATAGATATTTTAATGATTTGTGTAGATGAGAATAAGAGAATGAGATAATGGTTGTCTTATACATTTGCAATAGTACAATAAATAAGGATTTCAATAGAATTTGCAATGGAGTGAATATTAATGAAGGATTGAAACGAACGAATGAACGAAGCGAGTGAGTGCGAGTGAGTGCGAGTGAGTGCGTTCTTTCGTTCACACTTACTCATTCAGTTTGTTAGTTTTTCACACTCACTTGTTCAGTTTGTTAGTTGTTCACACTCACCTCAGTTTGTTAGTTTTTCACTCACTCATTCAGTTTGTTAGTTGTAATTACTTCATGTCTCCATTGTAGCTTTTCTAATCACATGAATCGGTTATACACAAATGATCATCATGATGTGATTATTTGGTATGAAGTTGGTGTAGAAAAGTTTACACTGAGAGTGATGGAAATATGCATTCACATGGAGTCAAGATTTGCAGCTAGCGCGAGAATGTTTCACTGGGATAAATACAAACAAGCGTCCTCTTTGAGCATTCGCTTTGACGTTGGCCAATTTCAAGAAGAAGGGTCATGATTAGTCTTTTTCCAATAACTTGCTTCCTTTATATGAACATTTTTTTGCACATTACTATGGAACTGAAACTGGTGAGTTTGTGAGTAGCGAATTCTTTTGATTAGAGGAACGAGCAAAGTGAGTGAGTAACGTCCCCCCCTTTGGGATGTGAGTGAGTTTGTGAGTAGCGAATTCTTTTGATTAAAGGAACGAGCAAAGTGAGTGAGTAAGGTCCCTCCCTTTGAAATGTGAGTGAGTGAGTGAGTGAGTGAGTGAGTTCGGTCGTTCGGTCGTTCGTGAGTTTGCTCGTTCGTGAGTTTGCTCGCTCGTGAGTTTGCTCGTTCGGTCGTTCGGTCGTTCGTGAGTTTGCTCGTTCGTGAGTTCGGTCGTTCGTGAGTTCGGTCGTTCGTGAGTTTGCTCGTTCGTGACTTCGCTCGTTCGTGACTTCGCTCGTTCGTGAGTTTGCTCGTTCGTGACTTCGCTCGTTCGCTCGTTCGTGAGTTTGCTCGTTCGTGACTTCGCTCGTTCGCTCGTTCGTGAGTTTGCTCGTTCGTGACTTCGCTCGTTCGCTCGTTCGTGAATAAGGTCCCTCCCTTTGGGACGTGAATAGATTGATTTTGTCATCAGTCAATGAAATTACTGAATCTCCCGTGTACATTACCACCTAAATTGCCTTCCACAAATTCGACACTAAATCATTCCAAACTGCTGAACGTAAACCAAAGCTGACATCAAGCCTTTGGCCTTTATTCTGGTCAAAGTTGGGTATGAGATTTACGCGTTGCTCGAAAATGAGTAAATCGTGGCACGCACCACAAGGTTGTTAGGAACAAAACTTTTGATGCATTATAAACAATGTTCTTATGAATTCACATAAATATAATTGATTGTAAACAGTACATGTTCAAGGTTGCCAAGCAGTACATTGAAATCAATAGAATTACGAATTCCTTCACTTATATGTTTAATCAAAAGAGTACACGAATTCCTTCACTTATATGTTTAATCAAATGAGTTTACTGAGACTGAGGTTTATCGCATTTTGTCACCTAATCACACCGGAGTCTCATTTATTAATCACACCGGAGTCTCATTTATAAATCACACCGGAATCTCACTCACTTACTCGTTGACACTTTTGAACTTTAAATGAATTGAAATATCATGGTGGGTGATTTGTTGGTGATTGCAATGATTTGATCTCCCAATTTTATCATGGTTTCCATCTACTTGTTCACCTTTTTCGGTACTCCTTAACCTCCAAGGTTTCGGCCACCGCAAGAGACACTAGTAGAACCTTGTTGATTTGGGTTGTGGTTATTTTCTTGGGTTGGGAGAAGTTTAACCTTTTGCAATGTGAGTAACGAGCGTAGCGAGTTACTCTTTTGGTGGACCCTTGAGTTTGAGTAACTAACTACACGAGCGAAGCGAGTGATGAGTAAAGTGTTATGTTTGATGATTAATGTGATGGGTAATGTGATGAATAAATATCAGAACATAAAACAGTACACTAGCTCTAATCATCTCGCTTAGACTTGATTTTGGGCCGCTCACAGCAATTGTATCATCGTTGTCGCAACTCGATTATGTGCAGGAGTTTTGTATGAAAAGGGCCTACCCGAGCACTCGTTACTCTTTTGGTGAATTCACCCTTGAGTTTGGATTCACCCTTGAGTTTGGATTCACCCTTGAGATTGAGTAACTAACTCGCTACGCTCGTAAATTCACCCTCATTTCATTTTTCAAAATAAACTACTGTAATATTTAGAGAATAGATACGCTAGAATGTAAAGACGTCCTTATGGAAATTCATTTGTATCTCAATTAAAGGGAAAACAAACTCCCAAAAGTAGGTACCCTGATGGCAAGCAAATAAACTCCCAAAAGTAGGTACCCTGGTACTACATAGTGGCACATAGGTACCCTGATGGCAAGCAAATAAACTCCCAAAAGTAGGTACCCTGGTACTACATAGTGGCACGTGGTTACCCCGATGGCACGCAAAATCAAACCCTTGCCAACACAACTCCGCTTCGCATTTGGTTCTCATTTTCCGGAGTGAGTGGAATTCTTTTGATACAAACAACCAAGTGGCTGCGAATTCACTTGAGTATGATTTTTGAACCAGTGATTGAATTCGTTGAATGAGATCTGAAACTTTTTGAGATTTCTTAGTAGAAAGTCACTTTGATTTCTTGTACGTGATCATTCAACTTGAATTAAAAGCTACATTCAACCAAAGGATACGTTCAATGCTTTCATGCCAAGTTATGACTGGATAAGATGTAGCAATATTAACATTGAGATGTGAGTGGAAGTGACTGACAAATCGGAGTTGTCGATAGCTGAGTGTTAATTTTGATAGTTGTGCTTATTTTTAGTCTTTTAAAGGGCAATGGAAGCACCACATGATGAGTCAAGTGTTACAAGAGGTATTTTAGTATTGAATATGTTGTGGTATGTCTGTGGTCTTGACTATGCTGTGGTATCAGTTTTCATATGTCTCGTTATTTATTATCGTAGTGTAGTTTGTGATTTTCGTAACTAATTCTATATAAATCACTATCCTTTGTATTGTTACGAAAAGTGTAAGAAATTCAATGAGATAAAGATTAAAGGGATGTCAATTGATGTTCAATTGCTGAATTTGTCAAATCTATTGGTGATAGTTTTTGTCGTAAAGGGTCAAACAAATGGTTTCAAAGGGAAATGATGAAAATTCGTTTGGTACACCTTGATGAAGCAACTGCACCAAAGTATAACAATTTCTGTGAGAAATCAATAGTATTTAGTTTAATTTGAAACCATGTCATTTTATTATGCTGCAAGGCCAAGTTGGGGATGTAAAAAGCGAAGCCAATGAAGCCAACGAAGACAGTGAAGCCAACGAAGACAGCGAAGCCAACGAAGACAGTGAAGCCAACGAAGACAGTGAAGCCGACGAAGACAGTGAAAAAAACAAAAGCAGCGAAAAAAGCTCACTCACTCACTCACTCACTCACTCACTCGCTTCGCTCGTTCGTTTGTTCGTTCGTTTGTTCGCTACGCAACATACCCCACATCCTCCCCCATCCTCTCCACAAACTCACTCTCAATCAAAAAATCCAAACCAACCTTAATCTCCCTCACACTAACCGGCCCTCTCTTTGAACAAGCCTCCACCACCTTTTCAATCAAAACCATAGTGTTCACCCTCTGTTGCTGCTTACAGATCCGCATCACCACGGAGCGAATCTCATCCTGTCTATTAGCCAAAACCAGTTTATCGCCAATTTCCGTAATCTTTTGGATGGACTCCTTGTCTCTAGAAAAGGGGATTTTGATTTTGGTTGCCTTATCGGAAAATTCCGAGTTGAACTTAAAGAAGCTATTAACATTCAATAACACTGGGTGTTTATCTGTGAGGGAGTTCATGACTCTGGAGAGTAGTTTTGATGGGATATTTGTAGCTTGGCGAATAGTTTCGAAATCCAATTCATCACATTCTTGGAACAATAGTAAAACCAATGCTTGGTAGAGGTTGATGTGTACTTCTTTAGGCCCCGAGGCAAACCAAACTGTCAAAACCAACTGATGGAGCGAATAATTGGACCAGTCCAATATTTGATTCTTGTGTTTTTCTTTGGATGCTTGGTACTTATTTTTGAATTGGGCCAATAGAGAGATGAATTCAGGGGGCATTATCAATTCTTCTTGAGATATTTTGGGAATTTCAGGCCATTGAGACTTGTTCAAGATTAATGGATTAAACGATGGTGATTGAATAAGTGAAGAATAGGAAGTTTGAGATAAATTCAAATCCATGAACATCACATTCAAGGAATCGATAATCTCATTCTCTCCAATTTTATTAGAAAGCTTCTCAACCAATTGCCTTTCATATTGTAAAATGGACTTACCATATATGAGTAATCGTTTGGACAAATCTTTCTTGTAAAGCCTTAAAAAATCGTCCTTATTGTTAATAAAGTTGAACATTATGATCACGTTGTCTGAGAACTGAGAGAACAAGTCAACTTCAAAGGACTTCTTAAAATAGTTATCACAGTATTTGCACAAGTGGTTGATTACGATTGCGTTGATTGGTTTGTCTTTGTTGATAACTTTTGAAAACGAGTTTCGTAGTTCATAGTCATAGTCAAAATCGTTCTGGAAACAGTTTTGAATAATTTGTTTAAACTCGTCATATTGCGTTCTTAGTAGCGTGATCAAATTCTTATTATGCTTACTTTGCTCAAGTATATCGAGTAAGGTATTCTCCACATAATCAAACCATGCCAGTTGTAAATGCTGTTTGGACAGAAACAAAAAGTCCACCGATGATCTCAACAGCACTAAATATAACGTGGCCAAGTCTTCGGTACCAACCAAATACGAAAACGTCTTGGAAAGCTTGTTAGAGAAATCTTCAAAAATCAATATCCATTCAAGTTTAAGCTTCAAATCTCGAATGAATTCCTCGCTCTTTCCGCACTTGCGAAAAAAGATAACCTCATTGGTGATGCTTTGAAACACTCTAGAAAAGTATACCTGGTCCGAAAAGCTCTTTTTCAAATGGTTATACTGATGCTGTACGCTATCAATGAGGCGGTTATATAGTTTGAGTTTGTTGTCGTAATCAAGCTTTACTAGGATACTTGTAAATTCGAGAGCAATTTGATTAGAATGATCTGTGATTGAGTTATTTGTGATTGAATGATTTATGATTGAGTTATTTGTTGATGAGTCATTTGTTGACTCTTTGGTACCCTTTCGTGACAATTCCAATACTTTTGCATACTTTTCATAAATATCCATTTTCAACCAAAAAGCATCCCGAAAATGATCCAAGCCTTGGGTATAAATTTGTTTCCTCTTGATATTCATCAAATAATTATGATCCAAATATAGAAACAACGTTGAAAGTGTCTTGAGTTTGGTTTCCCAACTCTTAAACATCTTGATATATTCCACTGCAAATGACATCACGTCCTCCTGTTCATTGTCGGGGCTAAGAATGGATTCCATTTGTGGGGCCATGTCCAAGATTGCCTTTTCAAGCTTGCCTGAGATTTCCCCAGCTAGTCTCAGTTGCTCCATGTATTTGAGTTTACATAAGGACTCGACATTGGAATAGTATATGCTGTAGCTTCTAGGGAGACTTTGGCCTTGTAAAACCAAGTCAATTGCTGTATCTAGCACCTGTCGCGTGTTTTCAATGTAAGCTGTCGCCACCTTGGTGACTCGCGTATTGATTCGTGGCTTCTTGGAGATGGTTTCGTCTTTGGATTCGAGGTGTGATGGTGTTCGAGTGATCATTGAGGAGTGCGAAATAGTTTGGTACGAACGAACGAACGAACGAACGAGCGAAGCGAGTGAGTGAGTGAGTAATAACTTATAGCAGAAATGACGAACGAGCGAAGCGAGTGAGTGAGTGAGTAATAACTTATAACCGAAATGACGAACGAGCCAAGCGAGTGAGTAATAACTTAAAACTGTATGCTTAACCTTACGAGCCAAGCGAGTGAGGAATAAATTAAAACAGTTTGCTCTTGTAAGCGAGCCAAGCGAGTGAGTAATAACTTAAAACTGTATGCTTAACCTTACGAGCCAAGCGAGTGAGGAATAAATTAAAACAGTATGCTCTTGTAAGCGAGCCAAGCGAGTGAGGAATAAATCAAAACTGTATGATTAACCTGCGAGCCATTCGAATGTTTCTTTAATTATAGACATCTATTAATATACAGTGAATATAAAATGTTCAAATCATGAAATTCATCATATTAAAATTGCTTTATAGTACTCCATGTTCTCTGGCTCAACTTATCCATACGCATCACTTGCGAGCGAAGCGAGTGAGTGAGTGCAAATGTTTGAGTGAGTGAGTGAGTGCAAATGATTGAGTAAGTGAGTGAGTGAGTGAGTGAGTGAGTGAGTGAGTGAGTGCAAATGTATGAGTCAGTGCAAACTTTTGAGTCAGTGCAAACTTTTGAGTCAGTGGCCAAGTCTTGAGTGAGTAGCGAATTGTTTATGAATTCCAATCTATATTATTCTGAATTCAATACCAATTGTTTGGATAACTATTAACCTCAATAGACGAATAATGGTTTATTTCAAGGATTGTATGAACGAGCAAAGAGTGAGTAGTGAATTTAATAGTTTAAATATATATATTATTTCAATACAGCATCGATCATCTCGATGATCCATGACATCTATTATTTATCTCGATGATTCATTTACCATTCATTTGTATATTTTCTTTATCATTTCGCAATCATTTCACCAAAACTATTAGTGGAACAAATTTAAAGAGCTTACCTGAGAGTTGCAAAAGTGCTTTAAGAGGCGTTAGTCTATCAGACATGAATGTAGTCTACCAGATATGAATGTAGTCTACCAGATATGAATGTAGTCGACCAGATATGAAAGCAGTCTACCAGATATGAAAGCAGTCTACCAGATATGAAATTAGTCCACCAGACATGAATGTAGTATATACCAAATATGAAAGTCACTTCTCTCCTATTCTACTTCGCATGAGTCTATAGCAAACATTAAAGTCGCTTCGCTCCTATGCTGCTTCGCAGCAGTCTATACCAAACAGGAACGTCGCTTCGCTCATATGTAGCCACACCTGCACATAACACCTAAACACCAAATGAAAACCAACCGACGTATAACTCTACAGAATTGCCACATTTCATCCCAGTGAAAACTATAAATTGAGGTACTTTCGCAAGTATATAAGCAATGATGAGTTGATTTTGGTTAACAAGGTGGAGTGATGGTCGGGATCCAAGGTATTTGGTCATCTTGGAATTTGGTAAATCGGTAATTTGACAAGTGACTCGGTAAATCAGTCATTTTCCAAGTGCTGATACTATTTGCAAACACGAGTAAACTCTTTGTTTAATGATTTCTTTAGATAACCATCCAATTAGGCTAAAAACACCAGCTAGTGACATAGAAAAAAGGTGATTCATAATATAAATGGCTCTCTATATATATGTGTGGCTCTAGCGACTAGATTCATGGCTCTAATGGTTGCCACACCTACATATATCTAATACATTAAAAGTGTACACGTTGCAGCCATAGTGTGGCCAGTCACATTTTCTTTTCTATTGCTTCAATAGTGTTAGGTATACCACTTGGTAACACTAAGGAGGTCACTCAAGGTAAAGGTACAGCCATCTACCCAGTTCCATATGAACGAAGCTAATCCTAACAAATTCCTGTTGGTTTAGCTTGGTTTGTTGAACAAGCATTAATAGTTTAGCTAACTTCAAGTTTCATATTGGTTTTATAATCATGTTTATTACTTTTTGAGACTAGGTCATCCCCGTCTTTATATCCACTCCACGTGTATTACATAACTGATGACTCTGTCCTTCTCATCCTTCATCAGAGCTGTGATATAGTATTGTAGTAACCCACAAATACCCAACAGTTGATTGTTGGGATAATATCAAGTTGTCTATAACGCTTGAGATTACTCACTGGTGTACAGTTTGGTTTAAAATTTAGGACAATTGCAGCCATTTTCAAGCGATTCTCGCAGTCAATTGCAACCATTTTCAAGCGATTCTTGCAGTCAATTGCAACCATTTTCAACCGATTCTCGCACTCAATTTCAGCTAATTTATCACTTTCCAGTGCTTTAAACCTCAACATTAAAAGACACTTTGCTATAATTCTGCTTCTCCGCAGTCTTTAACTGACCTCTGTAATGTAAGTTTATAATTAATTTGGAGTTTGAGAGTTGATTTTTGTAGTTTTTTAGTGATTTTCAGGTTATATTCAAATCATTTTGGATGAATTTTTGCTGGAAACCAAGTGCCCTGGAAATATCATCATATGCGGATGCAATTGGAACGAACAGAGAGTAATAACTAATGACATTAACAATAAAGTATATGTTTGATGATATTTATTACTTGTTAGCAAAAGATGAAATCGTCCCAAACACAGTCTCCAATTGTAATCTGTGCAAATTGAAAAACTATGCCTTAGTATAGAAATGATCATTTCTTGCTTAGCTAGTGCCTTAGTATGAGCTTAGAAATGATCATTTCTTGTACAGCTCTAGGCTTTGTGGGAATATGGATTTTTTGATGCAAATGGATTTTCGGGCAATATGATTGTTGGATGTACAAAGCAGCAAAGTGATATACGTGCTAGGACACTACAAGTAAGACTCCTAAAATTTCTCAATTGGAGAATGTACGCAATGGTGACGATTCCTAGATATCAATACTAAATAATCAGTGCATTGTATTAACTTGAACCAGCTAGTATTGGCTGTTGAGAGTAGGGCGTTGAGGTTGTCATATCACTAAATTGCGCGGAAACTATTCATCAAATCTTTGCTAAATTATCGCTAGCGGTCTCGGTTACTGTCCAACTTTCTCGCATTCTCGCTAAACTCTCACTAATTTTCTCACTAACCTTCTCACCACTTTCTTGGATTTTGGCCATTCTCGCCAACTTCTCACTCACTCACAAACTAATTCGCTTCGCTCATTAGTTTGTTTGATCGCTATGAACTCACCCGACCCCAAACACCTAACCAACATCTTCAAGAAAAACGGATCTTTCGATAACCAACGTAAAATCTTCCTTGAAAACTTCAAACAAAGCGAAACTCATTCCAACTTATTATTAAAGCTCAAACTTCTCGTGGAAGGCAAGGTCAAAAATGACCCTGAGATTCTACTCAAAAACAAAGGCAAAGTGAGTGCCTTGATTCAAGGGGAAATCATCAATTCCAAAGAAAATGGTATAGATATCTTGAACGTCATGGAAAAGGATATCCGTGACCGAATCGTAAAGTCGGCCGACTTCCGCAGATTACTAAAGGTGGAATTGAAGGATATCCGAAGGAAAACCATGGGCATCTCAGACCTGGACTATGAAAAGCAACTTGAAGAGGAAGCAATACAAGAGGAAGCTCAAAGACAACAACAGTTGGAGGATGAAAGGAGGCGAAAGGAGGAGGTGGACAAGGCGTACAAGAAGAACTTTCAGGTTAAGAATCTAGCCAAGGTGGTTAAGCCAAGGGTGAATATTCGCAGGGACAAGGAGGAGAAGAAGATGAATTTCATGATGTATTGAGAGGGGGAATATGAGTGTAAATAGCCAC
>JAKUAJ010000165.1:0-47636 GCA_030562865.1 Kodamaea lidongshanica (nom. inval.)
CCAACAATTCAATCAATTCTTGTGGCAAGTCATTTTCCATGAAAGCTTTAACAGTGATAGAAATTGGTTCAGGGTCAGTTAATTCAGGAATACCAGTTGAGATAACTTGATCAATCAACAGTCTTCTGTGTACAGTTTCTTCACCCAAAACTCTACCCCATAAACCAAAGTCAGACTTACTTAACAAGTATCTTGCTTGATACTTGTACATCTTATTTTCATTGGTGATGTTAATCAATTCATCATTGTTACCACCTTTGGAGTATGAGATATAAGCCAAGTAAGGATCTCTCTTTTCACAGTACTTACCAACAGCCAAAGTGTCATAGTTGTTATTTTCTTGTAAGAATTTTTCTGGGGAGTTATTTGAATCAATGTAAATTTTAGCCAAAGTATTGTAAACTTCTTGATCATTAGAACCTCCTTCCAAAGTTTTTTCCAAGAAAGGTAATAAAATCTTCAATCTATTTCTCTTTTCAACTTCAGCAACCAATTCCTTGATTGGAACACGTCCCAACACAGACATTAACAATCCCTTGATGATATTTTCATCACAGTCTACATCTAATAAACCAGCAATGACTTGAGGGGTGTTTGTTGGGTTGACGCTTTGAACGTAAACTTCAATAAATTTAAAGTATTGATTCTTATACAAATATAAGATCAAGTCATGAACAAAGTTGAATCTATCACAAACAATAATCAATGGTAATTGGTCATCTAATTTGGACTCCTTCAAGAAGTTTTTAACCTTTTCACCATTATAGACATTGTTGTCTCTGACAACTCTTTCTATTTCTTTTGTTTGGTTTAATCTAGTGGCTGATTGAATATATTTGAATACAACATCAGGTTCTTGAGTCAAGTTGACAATAGAAGATAAGTAGTAATATAAACCTTCAAAACACTTGTAATCTTCAAAGATTTTGATAAGAGTGTTTGCACCAATCAAATCAGAGTATTTGGTGGCCACTTGAATAACAACTTGTAAGTTTTGTTGAACATTGTTACTAAGTAATTCTTTCAAACAAGCAACTGATTGTTGAACGTTAAGGTCACCAAAGTAAGCAACCAACCAATCGATTGGTAAAACATTTGTGTGAACAATAACTCTTTTAATATCTTTCAAGTCATCGTAATGTTCTAAAGCTCTTTGGAATAATCCGGACTTTTCACATAATTTACCAATAGTTGGCTTATCATAATGAGAGAACATTTTGTTACCTAAAATAGCATCAGCAACTTGAGGAGCATGTAACAAGTTGATTTCCAATACTTTAGTTTGTAAGTGACCTTCAGCTGGTGCATCATTCTTCAAAGCATCCAATAAGAATGCAGTACCTTGTTGGATATAATTTTGTGAGAAGAATAAATCAGCAATTTGTTCAACATTAAGTGAAGATTCAGTTGATGTCAAAAGTGAAGTTGCAAATTCACTTGCCTTGTCTGGATTAACTCTAACCAAGTTTTGAATCAAGTTAGTGTAGTCTGGGTTATAACCAACTTTTTGACAGTATGGTAAAATCTTGTCAAATTGACCTAATTCAGCCAAACAAGAGACTACTTTAATGTTAACATTTGCTCTAATATAAACAGCCAAAGCCAAAGCTGGATCACTGTAAGATTTTACAATGTCACCTAATTCTTCGGAACTTGTCAATTTATCTTCCTTTAACCATTTTTCAAAAAGTGGTTTTCTATCTTGTTGTAAGACTGGTTTAGCCAATTCTATTGATTCATATTTGTTAAGAGTACCTCTGTCTAATAAAGTTGAAAAATATTGTAAGATTGGAGAAACTTGACCAGGTTGTGGAGTAATATTTTTTAATTTATTAATAGTATCTTGAGTTCTTAATTGTTCTGACAGAGCGGCAACTTTAGCAGCGTTGACATAATCACCTTGATTTAACAAGTTTTGGAATTGTTGTTGGAATAAATTTTCAGCACCTGGTAAACCACCACGCAGGGCGAGGGATAAAGCTAAAGGTACGTTAGATAATTTTTCCAAGACATAAGGAACGATTTTATCTTTTGATACTTCAACACTTAATACTTGACCGGCCTTATTGATTGTTACAATACCGGTTCCGTTATTATAAGAAGAGGCTGTGAATACCGGGTCAGCGGTAATTCTGTTCACAAACAAGTTCAGACCAGTTTCAATGTCATATAAATGAATGAAACCATACTTTGTTAAGATATAAATAATTCCATATTTGTTTGAAGCTTGTAAAGCGATTGGGAAATCATTGGCAGCGTCAGGAGGGAAGAATATATCAACAGTTTTCTTTTGGAAAGGAGGGTTACCTTCTGCATGATCAATTTCAATGATATGTAATTGACCTTGACCACTTGCATTTTTATTACCAACACAGAATACTTTTGTTTCTGAGGCGGCTCCTGGTAATTTAATGCTTGCAAAGTTAGCAACGTGACCTTCGATAGCTTGAGATACAGAACGAGCTTTTGAAAACAATTGGATATGACCTGCAATACGGCCATCTTCTTGAGCGATACCAGTGACTGCAAACCAGTTTAAAGCTGGTTCAGCAACAAAGTTTATAATTTGGCAGTTGGCCAAAGTGTGGTGCTTTTCAGTCAATCTAGCTGGACCATTGTTTGTACCATCAAATACATTCCAGTAATAGATACCAGAAGCTGTTACCAAACCTAAATGTTCATCATTCAACCATTTCCAAAAGATGACTGGTTCATCCATAGTGAAAGATTTCAATCTTTGTTTGGTACCCAAGTTAAAGATTTGTAAGGTGGTACCGTTTGCTCTTAAGGAAATGACAAACTCCTTTGGGTGGAGAATAGCATTATCAGCTGTCATATTCTTTCTAGTGATTTCATTATTGTTTTTTAAGTTTATTATAGAAACAGTATTACCATTAGCACCGGTTTCTCTAACACAAATGTAGCTATCTGATTCTAAAGTTGTTGACTTGAAGTCTAACGACGAGGGCAGAATACCCAAGTTCGTTAATAGTGTTAACTCGGTAAAGTCAATGGGGATATCAGACATGATTTCTCAGTATCAATCCAATGTTGGTTTGGAAAAATGGATCAAAGTCCACGCTGTTAAGTCGACGATCCTAGGTCATGTGATTGGGGGAGTGGCGTAAAGTTGTCACGTGTCAACCACGAACGAGTCAACGAACGAGCGAAGCGAGTGAGTTGACGAGTGAGTGAGTGTGAACGAACGAGCGAAGCGAGTGAGTTGACGAGTGAGTGTGAGTGAGTGTGAGTGAGTGTGAGTGTTACTTATTTGAATGAGTTTTCAAGTGATCCTAATTTATCTTCAAATCTCAATATCATAAACACTGATTGCTCTCCCGCGACCACGGCCCCTCTATTATAAACATGTATCTATATATCCGTTACGAAGGATACTTGTTAAGAGACAGCGTCATGGTTATGGCAGTACTATAAGTTTTCATGTATATTGCGAAAACTATGGAATTAACGTAATAATAGAACGAGCGAGCAAACGAACGAATGAACGAGCGAGCAAACGAACGAACGAATGAACGAACGAATGAACGAACGAATGAACGAATGAACGATCGAAATTACAACTTTACAAAGCGAAGCGACTTGCGGTGTATAAACTCTGCAAACCGACATAACAAGCTATATAAACCGCTGCAAACCGACATAACAAGCTATATAAACCACTGCAAACCGACATAACATGTAATAACATTTAGTTGAAATCTACATCCAAGTACACTTTGCTACGATTACCAAGGTACACTTTGTTCACCATTAACAAAGGGTGTGGTGTGTAAATGGTTAAACCTTCAGGAATAGAGTATGATTTTTGGTGCTTTTTGAGAATTGTTTGGAGAATAGTGAACGTTTGCGAACATTACATAAGAATCATGAATGAGTTTGTGAGATTGATGAATGTGTGTGGTGAGATTGTAAAGATGAATGTGTGTGGCGTGTGAATATATTTGGTGTATCAATGTACTTGATGTGTGAATGGTGTATTAAATAAAAACACATGGTGTCTGCTGATTCCAATAGAACATCCTTGCTAATTGTACAACATACCCTTTATGTTTACAATCTGATCAACTATAAACAATAACCAGCCATCTGTCTTTTTCACGCATTTATGCGTTTCAGGTGATGAGATACTAACAATGCAAACTTGACGTAATGAAATCAACAAACTAGGAAATCACACTAATCAAAAGACATTTACTCACAAAGTATAAAATTATCATCGCGTAGTACCAATAGCATCCCTTTAAGTTGTGCCTAGAATAAAATGAAATTCAACGGTATCGCGAATAATGAAAGGAGCCAGGGTCTAGTGCCCCTTGCAACACCAGCAATGTTTGGATCTAGACTCGCTTGATCTACGCGTATTGAGAAAAAGAAAAGATGGAATGGATTGTTTGAAATTTAGTGCTGTCATGGGTGTAATTGGCTAGGGAATTATTGTTACACAAAGGAGCGAGCGAGCGAGCGAACGAACGAACGAACGAACGAACGAACGAACGAACGAGCGAACGAACGAACGAGCAAAGCGAGTTCGTGAGTTCGTGAGTTGGTGAGTGAGTTGGTGAGTTCGTGAGTAGCGATTTTTTGAGTTTTTGAGTTTTGAGTTTTGAGTGATTGAGTAGTGAGTAGCGAGTTTTTGGGTTTTGAGTGAGCGAGTAGCAAGTTTTGAGTTTTGAGTTTTGAGTTCGTTCGTTCGCATGTCCGTTCGTGAGTATCAAGCACTCATAGTACTGCATCGCAGCACTATTCGTTCGTTCGTTCGTAGCAAACTCTTGAATAGCTAAATCAGAGAATTCAAATATGATGAATTAATACGAGTATACTTGTTTGAATATTCATTTTTATGATTTCAGACCCGCCAATACTATACTATTCATATAATATTCATATACTATACTATTCATATACTATACTATTCATATAATATCATAAACTATACTATTCATATAATATTCATATACTATACTATTCATATAACTTTCATATACTATACTATTCATATGATATTCATATACTATACTATTCATATACTACTAATATACTATACTATTCATATAATATTCATATACTATACTATTCATATACTACTAATATACTATACTATTCATATAATATTCATATACTATACTATTCATATACTACTAATATACTATACTATTCATATAATATCATATACTATACTATTCATATAATATCATATACTAATATCATATACTATACTATTCATATAGTAATAATATACTATTCATAGTACTGCTTCGCAGCACTATCTTCGCAGCACTATCTTCGCAGCACTATCTTCGCAGCACTATCTTTGCAGCACCATCTTCGCACTATCTTCGCAATATCTTCGAAGCATTATAAATAGTACTGCTTCGCAGCACTATTTATAATGGAGGTATAACCTTCGCAATAGCATCCTCAACAATAACATTCGAAAACCCACTCGAAGACA
The DNA here is from genome assembly GCA_030562865.1 of Kodamaea lidongshanica (nom. inval.). Taxonomy (NCBI): domain Eukaryota; kingdom Fungi; phylum Ascomycota; class Pichiomycetes; order Serinales; family Debaryomycetaceae; genus Kodamaea; species Kodamaea lidongshanica (nom. inval.). The sequence goes on from JAKUAJ010000165.1 coordinate 5,474, forward strand.
AATCATCTAAAACACCTCGACTTTGAGCTAAAAATTGCTTTACATATTTGTAATCACTTCCATACCATTCACCAGAAAGAAGATTAATTTCTATACTTTTTTGGAAATCATTTTCACCAATTTGATCATCATATAAGCGATTAACTTCCCAATCAATTAACCAATAAGCAATTTTTCGAAAAGATAATTTAATGAAATCAGGAGTTACAAAGAGATCCAGTTCAAGATTTGATTTTTTAACAACCAAAGCTTTTGCAAGGTTCAAGATATACTCCAAAGTAAATGAAGCAAGTCTTGAATTTTTTGGAGCTAACAGAGTTAGTCGATGATTTCTTGAATGTACCATTAAACATGAAGCATATTTCCTTATATCAGGATGAACAAATACATTCTTAAACAAAATACGACTTTGTTGAATTGTTAAAAACTGATCTTTATAATTGTTATCATCTTCAATATCATTAGATTCAAATTCTTCATCACAATTGATTGAAAACCAAAATTTTTCTTTCAAGTAAGGATATATTCTTTCTCCTCCAATCTCTACAACTAATATAAAACTGAATAGATCTGGGGTTTCAATTCCTTCATTCATCAATTCGAACAAACATCTTTGTGAATCTTTACTCGCCTTTCCAACATTACGAAGAATAAGCACGTTGTTATCAGTTTTTTGAGGAATTTTCTCTTCTAACAAGATATCAATCTCCTTTACTTTGAGATCCAAGTCTCTGATTCGGTCTGCAAGATATGGCATCCTTCCGGTACTTACAACCGCAAAGTTACCTCTCATGACGAATGCCAATTCTAGACCTGTACTCACTACGTTCATTCCTTGACAAGGGGGGTGAGAGAAGAAGGGAAAAAAAAAAAAAAAAAATCTCCGGTCTCCCTCACCTAACAAGACGACGAAAAGAAGAAAAAATAAATAGAATCGAAATCTCTTCCCTAATGAGTAAAATCCGAAGCCGCGCTCTATAGGCGACAAATAAATCTGTTTGCAGGTGTTTGCAGGCGTTAAAGCATTTAGTGTAATTAGACCGGGAGCTGGGACGAAATGTAAATGATCGTCCTAGAGGAGAGAAATATACGAGGTGATTTCGTCGTCTGAAAAGCGGCCTTACAGAACATTCACCCCATAAGTGTATTTGAATAAACATGTGTGTGTGTCAATGTACTCATTTATCAATTACTTCAACGGTGTGTATGTTTCTTCTTTTCTTGCAAGACGTATACACATAATTTCACCACACTCTCTGCATAATCGAGAAATTGAAGTGACACCATAAAGTAATGTGACAACGTGAAGTAACCAAACACCATAAAGTATGACAACGTATGTGTAACACCATAAAGTATGACAACGTATGTGTAACACCATAAAGTAATCTGACACCGTGTATATGCTACTCTTAACCTTTGACAACCCCCCGAAAACAAACCCTTTTGGTCGTCTGTCTTGCCCCCCCAGAACAATTGATTCATGCCAATGCTTGTACTTTCTTTGTCCACGGACCGGTTTGTGAAACTGTTATTTATCCCGGTGGTTCGTTTGTAAAAAGTTTGGCGACCAACGCATATAAACTGAATATTTTTTAGCGTTGCGGATCCTAATAATTTTTTTTTTGGTATTTTTTCGGTATTTTTTTTTTTTTTTTTTTTTTTAGTGTAAATTTTTTTGCGGTGGTGTTTATCGTTTTCAACGACGAAAGTTATAATTACCACTTGGAAGTTTAAGCAAGAGAAAGTACCCTAAAGTCCCCGAGTACTGTACAAACTGCTGGAATTGCCTTCAAGAGATCAAAAACAACTTATACATGAAATACCACTCCTTATAAAAAACATTATACAAATTTAAACCAAACTATGCATTCATTTCCAAAATTTCTTCGGACTGAACCAGGTCAACGTGTTCAGGATTCAGCCTTTCCTCCTTTCAAGATTGAACATCGCTACAAGGGAGTTTATGAAAGAGCTGGATTCGAAGTCAATTTAAGAGCTGGGCAAGATAATTATAGTCTTAACTCTCCAAAAGATAATAAATCAATGAAACTGTTTCCAAAACTTACTAGTCCAAAAGGTCATAGTAAAACGGCAATGTCAACGCCAGATTTGAAAAACAATCCTTATAAGAAATCACTTCCAAATCAATCAACAATGTCAACTCCAGACTTGAAAGGAGGTAATGCATACAGAAAACAACCTCCACAACATTCGTCACCAAATTTATCAAATCCTCAACATGGTCCAAATGGTTCAAATGGTCCAAATGGTCAACCGGGACAAATTGTTCTGCCTCGTGCGAACCGTAAACCTCCAGCGGGCATTTCATTCTCTCCGGAAGGAGAAAAAACAAGACCATTTCATTATGATAATAACGACGGGGTACCACCACGCATGAATCCTTACGAAGGTGAAGAAAGTCGTAACACATTTGCGGTTTATAATCAATCTTCTACAAATTATACCGCATCACCATTCCAAAATAACCCATTTGATCGCTCGGAAATTGTAAACCCATACGCTACAATTCAACCTGGCAATAACATTCAAACTCGTACAAACAATACACCTTCGGAATCAACCCCATCCGAATCAACAACTTCTTACAGATCAACGGCAGACCTGGGAATAACATCACATAACTCATTAGTCGAGAAGGTTGATAGCCAAACAACCTCTCCACTGTCATATGAAGCTCCTTCCTTCCTGAAGGAAAATCTTCAAGCACATACTCCAAAACAAGATATTAATGAAACTTTACCTAGAAATGATGATTTCAACTTTTCTTCACCACCTCCAAACCAATCCAAAAATTTGAAAAATTTACTGTTGGATTTAGGTGGCGATGGTGAAATTGATAATAATGATTATAATCAATTCCTTAATACTGGTGGCAAAAAAAATGCTAGACATAGTCAAGTGTCAATGGTTAGTTCAATCATTTCAAAAGAATCAGTTTACGACGACGATGAAGATGATGAAGTACTGAAAGAATTGGAAAGACAATTGGCTCATTTGAAACAAGGTACAAGTTCATTTTCTCAACCTGAAACTGAAATTGTTCAAAATGGAACTAATCCACCACCACAATCAATTGGAGTTCCAATTTTTAAAATAGATGAACCTCTGGAAGTACAAGTTCCCAAAATCATAGAACCTTTCAATGAATCGCATCATGTTGACCTCAATCATGAAACAAATAACCCTTATGAAAATGATTTCAAATCTCACAATGGCTATCCTAGTGAATCAAATATGCCAAATTCATACCCAGGGTCAACCCAGCCTAATAATAAAGATGCACCAATGGTACAGACACACATAAATAATGCGGGTACAAATGGACTTGTTTATCCAATCGATGCTCCTGATACAAATGGATTCCTGACAAACAAAGTTTATCCATTGGACGAACCATTTGATACAAATGGTCTTGTGACACCAATCTCTAAAGATTTCCCCGAACCCAGAAATGTTTCATTTGACAGTAATGTTCAAAAACATTCACCAGCAACATTGCATTATAGTAGCGAAGAAACCAGTCCTGAATCTTTACAACTTGATGGTGACACCAATGATGAATTTGTTAAACCATTAAGTCCAAAGAATCATCATGTTGAACAAGAATTAAGTAATATTAATTTTACAATTACTCAACTGGATCAATCACCTCTGCAAGTTTTAGGACACCCATCACCAGTTCAACCTTTAAGAACTGCTCCATATCCTAATAGTGTTATGTTGTCTAATCCAGGATTTCAATTTGATGATACAATCCCTGAATTACCAAGTGAATCAATAATGGAGAGAATTTTACCTCAAATGTCTATGCAAAATATTTCACCTCAAATGCCTTTGCAAAGTATTTCACCTCAAATGCCTATGCAAAGTATTTCACCTGAAATACAAAGTTTTTCACCTCAAATACCCATGGAACATAATCAAGGATTTGAACATAATATAACTAGAAATGGACATAAAGAAACTAGTATGGAAAGAATATCTAGAAGATTCTCAAGATTATCTATGGAAAATAAGCATTTACCAGGTCAAGGACCATGTCGTTCATGTTCAAGAGAAGTGATAACGAATGCTCGTGGAGGTGAAAAATCAATATTTTCAAAAACTGGTGAACTTAGTGGTCAATGGCATAGACAATGTTTCTCATGTAAATTCCAAGATTGTCACACTCAATTCAACAAAAACGTTCAATGTTATGTTTATAACGATCAACCATATTGTAATCATCACTACCACAAGTTAAATAATACTTTATGTGAACATTGTTCTATTGGTATTGAAGGTGAATGTATTGAAAATGAAGTTGGTCAAAAATGGCATCTTTCATGTTTAAGATGTTTCAAGTGTAACAATCTGATCAAACAAGATTACTACTTGATTAATGGCTTCATTATTTGTGAAGAAGATGCATTAAAGATTATGAGTGGTACAGAAACTTTGGACCGTAATGGTCATATGTTGCTGGTCAATGATAAGATTGAAAAGAGAAGAACAAGGCTTTTATTTGTTGATTAATTTGCTACGCTGTATTTATTGTATTTATTGTATTATTTAGGCTTTTAGTTAAAAAACTTTGGTAATGGTGTGTAGGAGCGAGCAAACGAGCGAGCAAACGAGCGAAGCGAGTTTGTGAGTGAGAATATCAGTGAATTAACAAACGAGCGTAGCGAGTTTGTAATTGAGTAAGCGAATTTCAAGGTGACTTTCAAGGTGAATTTCAAGGTGAATACTTTACTGTTACGAATAAGTAGCGAGTACACTAACAAACGATAACTTTGAAGAACTTAATCGAGTTAACAAATACAGCTATTTTCCATTATTGCGGTACGGGTCTTTAGTTATATTTAAAGGAATACCTTGGAGATGAACCAATTTGGTGATGTCGTAAATCATTTAGTGGAAATCCAATGGTTTAAAAAATCGTTAGTGTATATAAAATGTCCAACTAATTACGAACATAGTGCTGCGAAGCAGTACTAGAAGTGTTTTAAGTTAACAAATACTGCTATGGTTCATTCAAACTCGTTACGCTCGCTACTATGGTTCATTCAAACTCGATACGCTCGTTCGTGTATATAAAATGTCCGACTAATTACGAACAAAGTGTTGCGAAGCAGTACTACCAGCGTTTTAAGTTAACAAATACTGCTATGTTACATTCGCTGCTATGGGCCATGGTTCATTCAAACTCGTTATGCTCGTTATGCTCGTTATGCTCGTTATGCTCGTTATGCTCGTTATGCTCGTTATGCTCGTTATGCTCGCTATGCTCGCTACACTCGCGGTTCATTCAAACTCGCTACGCTCGTTTGTGTATAATATCTAACTTAATAATTACGAACATTGGTTAACGGTTTCTGAAAATCATCATCATCAATCAAAAAAGTCTCCGAATTTGGGGTTGTTTGACCCAATTCTAATTCTGTTGGATTCAAATCAAACCCATCTTCGAAATCACCAAAAATAACTCTTTCATCTTGATGAGTATGAGTTTGACGATATTCTTGTAATTTTTTTTGCATCTTACCATAAATGATATAAGTTGTTACTAAAGATGCACAAATTGTTAAGATTATACTTATGAAATCAGCCATTTTAGTCAGACCAGATTTTGTTTCATCTCCCAATTCTTTTAATTTTGCACCAACAAAGATATGAATCATTAATTTTGGACTCGTTATAAGTGATGCTAAAAAGAAAGTTCTTAAAGGTAATTCAGGAACCAGGGCAAGTGCACCATTTGAAAGGGAATAAGGAACTGGACATAATCTAATAAGAATAAGTAACATAAGAGAACTATCTCTTTCTCTTAAGATCTCTGCAAATGCACGAACTTTTTCATTAGAATTGATTAATTTTTGAGCTTGATTAATCAATAAATAACGATAAACCAAAAACAGACAACAGGAACCGGAAATTGCTGCTGAACATAAAAGAAACCATCCATTTGGAAACCCATAAACCATTCCTGCGAGCATACTTAATGCTGAAAATCCAATCAATGGAGGGAATCCCACAATAAAGATTAATACAAATAACAAAATATGTCCATAAGCCATAGAATGCCAATCATCAGATAAAACAACCAAAAGATGAATAACATCCCGATGGAATATCATCACTAATAATCCAAAAATCACTCCCAACCCTCCAGCTATTTGAAAAAGCACACGTTTCCACACGGGTTGTAAAGTATACCAGTCCCAAACTCGGTCACTCAACTGACGCGCAGTCTCTAGGTTGTTTCTCAAGACATCAGAGTATGTCAGCGTACCACCAGCTCCGGAATAAGGATCTAATGCGTTGGCCCGCGACATCGTAGAGTTGTTTTACTCGATGGGAAAATACGAACGAGCGAACGAGCGAACGAGCGAACGAGCGAGCAAAGCGAGTGAGTGAGTGAGTAAGTGAGTAAGTGAGTGAGTGAGCGAGAGAGAGAGAGAGAGAGAGAGAGAGAGAGAGAGTGTGTGTGTGTGTGTGTGAGTGTGTGAGTGTGTGTGAGTGATAGAGTGTGTGAGTGAGTGAGTGTGAGTGTGTGAGTGAGTGAGTGTGTGAGTGTGTGAGTGAGTGAGTGAGAGAGAGTGAGTATGAGTGAGTGAGTGAGTGAGTGAGTGAGTGAGTGAGTGAGTGAGAGAAGTCAGTGGGTGACTTTACTTGACTTGACTGACCGACTAAGTGATAGCTCAAAGTGATTAATTCTCTGGTGTATGCTACACCTGTGATTCGTAATTTTGTCTTTGGTGTATGCTACAGCTGTGATTCGTAATTTTGTCTCTGGTGTATGCTATAGCTGCAATATCATATTTTATGGTCTTTAGTGTATGCTACAGCTGTGATATCATATATTTTATGGTCTTTCTCATACCATGGGCATTGTATATCTCAGCGATCCGTGAAATCTTATCTTACTTGATATGAATGCAAAATTGCAAGTTTCATCTGCAGAGTGTACCCCCTACAGAATGTACTTTGTTTGTCAAGCAATATTGCAATGTTTTTTTGGTGGGAATTGTACTCAAAATCACATTTGATTGTCTTTCAAATCGCCTATTGTATATTGCCAAGTGTGTTGATTTAGCAGTTTGTGCATGATTAGCATCTGGTGTATGAATTGCTTCAACTATTGTTTACTGTTGGGGCTCATAGAGTTATCAATTGTTTGTATCAAACACGTATAGCATTTCATTTTTGGTACCTTGGCACTTGGCAGTTGACAAGAATTTAACGCGAGCCAAGATGGTAGACAATCACCAAGTGTAGAGGCAAAGGTTTGAAGAAATGAAGGAAGGTTATTTCATTCTACGTTGTTTTTTATTCGTACGCTCTCATTTATGTAATATGTATTTTATAAAGGTTATTCTGAGGGCTTCATCTAGCTCTTGCACGTTCTAGCTCTTACTCGGACTCTTGCTCAATTTATTGAATTTCGGACAGATTTCGCACAATATTCAACATATATTCATGGCACTTTCATATACTTGTAGCTTGTTCACATACCACTTGTAGCTTATTTACATACTATTATGGCACTTTTACTATACTTGATCATCGTCTGTGTCATTTATGTTTAAACTCTTGCACTTTCTAAATTTTGTTCACGTAATCTATTTATTGAATACTCTTGAGAAACTTCAATCTGATGAAGGTTCCTCGAAAGAGCCTTGAGGAAACATAAACTTTTCCAAATCACACCTATAGTGTTCTCATGCATTTCTCTTTCACACCCACACTGTTTTCTATCTTGTCACACCTATTGTGTTCTCATGCATTTATCTTATCCAGTCACAGTCACACCCACATGTTTTTCTTAAACCACACAATTCGATATCGCTCCAGAGCTGCTTCGCAGCAATATGTACACATTATAGTCGCTTCGCTCCAGAGCTGCTTCGCAGTAATATGCACACATTATAGTCGCTTCGCTCCAGTCCCTTCGCTCCAGTCCCTTCTTATTACACTTCTTTCTTATCCATTTAATAATCCTCATCTATTACACTATTCCAAAAGAGATGGCAAATTGTTCACATCAGCATTCTCAAAAATAACCCTATAAGTTGCCTCAAATAACGGAAACTCTTGTTTCAATTCAAAAGTTTCCAAAAGTTCATGAACTTCTTTTGCAGTTAAAATCCCTTGAGAAGATTGTCCATTTAATAAAGTTTTTTCAGCTTCCCAAGCATCGACATTATTTTGAACCATATATTTAGCAACTTTCACATTACGTCCACCTGAACAAGTTGTGATTAAATCAGCAACACCAGCAGATTCTTCAGTAAATGTAGTACTATTTGGTGGAGAGATTGCTTTAATTCCAAATTTTTCCCAATACAGTGAAAAATGAATAATTTCTTTCAATCCTATTCTCATGATGGCAGCTTTAGCATTATCTCCCCAACCTGCTCCTTCAACAAATCCGGCAGCAATTGCAACCACATTTTTAAGAGCACCAGCCATTGAAGCTCCCACAACGTCATCTATCACTCTAACATGAAAATATGGTCTATGGAATGCTTGTTTCAAAACAAATTCATCGATATCTTTACCTGGTCCTGCAAAATCATGAGGTTGTGTATAAGCTATTGAAGTTTCAGACCATCTTTGTCTTGCAACTTCATTAGCAATATTAGCACCTGATAACACACCACAATATATTCCTAAAGTATCTGTAATAGATTGAGAAAGTAATTTACAACCAGTTGGTGTAACTTCCAAACCTTTCAAACATGAAATGGCTCTTGTTTTTGGATTAATCTTTCCTATTAATTGTTTGCAGATTCTACCAAGGAATTGATGTGGAATATTAAAAACGAGTAAGTCGCAACCTTCAACCGTAGACACAAGATCTGGGTTGGCAACCAAGTTAACAGGTAATTGTACATCTGGTAAATACTTTACATTCTCATGTTTAGTATTGATTATTTCAGTCAATTTCTCTCCATTAATATCTTCTTCGAAAACCCACATATTAACTTGCTTTTCAAAGATATCAGGTTTCTCAGCTGTATTCTCTGCAATTAATTTTGCAACTGCTGTACCCCAGTTACCTGAGCCAATAATACCAATCTTGAATGGTTTTTTGATTTCGTATGGAGCTGTCATTATGATGTAATTGTCTATGTGTATAACAAAAAAAAAAAGGAAGGCTTCAATGGGTGCCAATCCTATTCACTTTATACTAAACCCAACATCTTTGATCCTCCCCACAAATTTTTTTTCTTAATGGCCTAAATGAGAAAAAATAAGGTCAACCAACAGAAATGGGCCCAACACTCTGAAGCGTCATGACTTGAGCTGAGTTGGTATGAATCTTGAGATGTCATAGCACTTTGAGTCTTCAGCATACAAGGTTAAAATACCTCAAAATCTAGTCTCTTGACCCTGTTTTCCGGCAGTATGATGTAATCAAGTGTCTCAAAAACAATACACACCCTTCCACATCTAGAATCTTTATCAATACTCTACTGAAACTCCGACCAATTTTGAACTCAACACCGTTGAGATGGACTGCAGATAACTTCATTTTAGTTGTTCCGGTATGCTTTACTTTGTGTCATCAAGCATAATGTCATCATGAGAGAGGAATGGATTGATCATTACGTCATCCAAAAACCTGGCAATAATGATTCAACTGGCGAGTCAATAATAATGTGAATCTCTAAAAATAGAAGTGTGAAGCAATAGTATTTGTTATAATAGGAATAGTGCTGTGAAGCAATAGTATTTGTTAATACTGCTGTGAAGCAATAATATTTGTTATAATACGAATAGTGCTGTCAAGTCAAGAATTCGCTACTCACTCGCTTTGCTCGTTCGTAGACTTGACGTATTGGGAATTTTGCAACGTCATTGCTGTCAAAAAGGTTATTTCCACGATGAGTTGGCTACAAAAAGAATAGCATAGTGATATAAACATATTGTAAAATCAAAGTATCTAACCAAAGTCAAGCTCACAATGTTATACAATCCATTCCAATTTAGTTTCAACACATATTAAAGTCAGCAATAGGCAGAACACACATAAACTTTCGTTCGCTCGTGAGCTGATTAAAAGTTTCTGATTTATGGATAATGATTTTTTAATATGCTTTAGCCAGTCACGTGGGGTGGGTTGTGTACATGTTTGAGGAAGATTACTAACAGCATTATCACCTTATCATGATACTTTTTGAAATTCATTAGATGACACTTGAGAGTCGTTTTGTTCACCACTATACTCAAAATACACTTTGTAGCATTATTCGTAATCACCCGACACTTGAGTATAAATTGCAAGACAAACAGAGACATTTAAAGTGCTGATTCATTGGCTGCGAAATAATTGATCCAAGGTTGCGAAATGTAGTTAACGAATGATGAAGCATAGAGAAATTAAGCAAAAAGACACCTAATCTCGAACGAGCGAAGCGAGTTCGTTTGTTTGTTTGGTCGTTCCTTTTAAGCTTTTCTTTAAGCTTTGCTTTAAGCTCTCTCTCTCTCTCTCAAACATCCACTTTATTCGGATAGTACCCATTTCTTTATTAAATACATACAATCAAACAGTATAAGAACCAATCATCCGGCAATACACTCTATTAGCTCTTAAGAGATCCCTAACTTCAACAACTTCCTTATTCAAGACATCAGCCTTTTTACCAAGATATTCGGTTGATTCAATCAAGTTGGTTTTTTGCTCATTAACTGTCTTCAACAAACACTTTTGTTGCACTTTGGTAGTTGTATTTGAAATCCACGATATAGAAGTCGTATTCTATTATATTTGATTTATGATCAGCAAGACTGCCCACGATGAGCAATCTTCCGTTTCTTTAGTGTTCGGCTAATGCGTTGCTTTTGCGTAAATCTTTCTTGGTAATTGTGTTGACCAGTCATGGCTTTAATCCATTATCTTTAGTGGGCGAGTTGGTATCACCTGTTCTGGCTCTACAGCTACCCTTTTGTGGGAAAAGCTTTCTAATTGAAATTGGCCTATCCCCTTTGGTTTTCCTGATCCAACTCTGGCTTTATCTGCTTCGTATACAAAGGCACTACATAAAAAGTCTATTAATGGTCCATCAAAGTACAGTGCTGGAAGTGGTATGAAACCTTGGGGTTCCAATGAAGGAAATGTCCTTAATGTAGCTAACGTGAACTTGGGTGGTTGCATCATATTGAACGTGCAACCAACGCTGGTGGCCACCCTACATTAGCAAGTAATAACTCACGAAAGAACTCACTTTTTCACTCACTCGCTCACTCACTCACTCACTTTTCACTCACTCACTCACTCACTCACTCACTCACTCACTTTTCACTCACTCACTCGCTTCGCTCGTTTGTTCTACTTTGCTCGTTTGGAATAGTTTAATATTGCGGTACTGTTGGGTGGATGGAAAAATAAACCGGTACAAAGTGCCCAGTTGTTGCCTAAACCAACAGTGCTACATAGAGGGTAAGTACCATCACTCAATCACTCACTCACTCACTCAATCACTTTTTTACTTTTTCATTCACTTTTTCACTCACTTACTCACTCACTCACTCACTCGCTTCGCTCGTTTGTTCGCTCGTTCGCTCGTTCGCTACTTAACTCATCAACTAATATACAAATCTAAATCTAATCTCAATAAGAATCATCATCGTGTTTATAATCATCATAAACTTCTTGCCATTCGTCACTCATTATATTGTTTCTTTTTCTTGGTGCTTGAACTCTTGGTGCAGTCATATCCAACCATGCATCATCATCCAACCAATCTCGTGTTTGAACTTGGTTCCCACTAACAACTCTAGCTGCACCCAATGGATCGGTTATTCCAGCCAAATCTCCATCTTTAATATGTGCCAAAGGGTCTGGTAGATGTTGTTTAATTTTTTCACTTTCTGGTTGTATGTTCTCACCACGTTCATCTGTTACACTCAGGTTAACTAAATGATCTGTTGGTTTATAATTATTAAATATAAGTGGCCTTATATTATCACCACCTATAATTCCTTCCATTTGTGATGCCTCATTAACCAATGATTCACTCATTTCATTTCTAATATCTTGCCCGGATTGAGTATCAACCATTTCATCTCTAATATCTTGCCCCGATTTAGTATCAACCAATTTATCTCCATCTAATTCAACCAGTCTATTGGAGATTGAATTCATCAATTGTAAAAACTTTGAATTTTGAAGCTTTTCTCCCATACTATCAGATGTTGATTGAGCTGCAAGAAGTGAATCTTTAACTTTTTCAGCAGTTTTTGCAAATTCTTCCTTTTCACCTGAATCCATAACTTTATTCATTTCTTCTTGTTCATTTAAATATGATTCCATTTGTGCAAATTCATTCTCGTATTTTTGACTTTCATCTTCAAGTTTATGTATTTCGCGATGTTCATTTATTGCTTGAGTTTGATTCATTTGTGACATTGGATTCATTTGCATTTGGTTCATTCCAAATCTTTGCATCTGTGGGGTATATCCTTGACGCATTTGCATTTCTTGCATATTATTTGTTTGATGAGCTTCACCAAGTTGATTATTTTGCATCATAAATTGTTGATGCCAATTACTATTCTGCTTGTTAATTGACATATTTGAGAAATCCAGAACCCATTGCTGTTGACCTTGAGCATTCATAGGTTGTTGTTCCATATGATTTTGTTGAAATTTTGGTTGATTATGTTGAAACATACTATTTTGTTGCATAAAAGTGTTTGCAAAGTTGTTACTATTAAAGTTGGCAAATTCTTGATTTAATCTATCATCAACTCTACCACCTTGTTTGAAGTTATTGATACCATTTGGCATCTGTTGACCTTGTCTGAATTCATTTTGAAGTGAATTGTCTCTTTGAGCATGTTTCAGTAAGTTGTTTAAAGCATTTGATGGTCCACAAGTTTCCATCTTGGTTGTTCTTTTATAAATTTCAATGGGTGAAATCTCCGCATGTATACCGAGGTAGTTTGTCACGTGATGAGCGAACTCACAAGCGAACTCACGAGCGAAGCGAGTGAGTGAGTGAGTGAGTGAGTGAGTGAGTGAGAAATGAGCCAAGCGAGTGAGTGAGAAATGAGCGAAGCGAGTGAGACCTAATCAGGCCTAGACCCAATGAGATCTCGTTGCAAGAAAAAAACATGAGGAGACATTGTCATTTAGATTTATTTTTGGTTACATGAAATGATGTGTATTAGCGTTTGTAAAGTGATTTATGGAACTAACCTCTAAAGACCCGCTAATGTTCGCAATGTTCGCATACACTGGCTTATATTTGTTCGTTCGAACAAGCGAGCGAGCGAGTGAGTGAGTGAGTGAGTGAGTGAGTGAGTGAGTGAGTGCGTGAGTGCGTCTGCTAAATGATGTCAGCTGTATTAGCGTTTGTTAAATGATAAGCAATATTTATTAATAATTTTTTTGAAGCATATATAAAAACCTGTATTCGTTCGTGAGTCGTTTTATTGAAGTTGGAAGTGGATATTAGATTTAGTCGCTCGCGAGTCGTTTTCATTGCAGTTGATAGCAGATATTGGATTTAGTGTTTAGTCGCTCGCGAGTCGTTTTCATTGCAGTTGATAGCAGATATTCGATTTAGTGTTTACTCGCTTCGCTCGTTCACTCACTCACGAACGAACGAACGAACGAACGAACGAACGAACTCAAACTCACGAACGAACGAACTCAAACTCACGAACCCACGAACTCAAACTCACGAACTCACGAACTCAAACTCACGAACTCAAGAACTCACGAACTCACAAACTCAAGAACTCACGAACTCGCTACTCACGAACTCACAAACTCACGAACTCACAAACTCACAAACTCACGAACTCACAAACTCAAGAACTCAAGAACTCGCTACTCAAGAACTCACGAACTCACGAACTCACGAACTCACGAACTCACGAACTCACGAACTCACTCACGAACTCACTCGCTTCGCTCGTTCGTTCGTTCGTTCGTTCGTTCGTTCGTTTAAATTTTCCCAACTCGACTCGCAATACCCAATATACCCTTCATCATCCCATCATTATTCCTTTCAAACAATTCCTCAAAAGAATCATGCAAAAACTCGTGAACATTTGAAGTTTGCATTGATCTTCCATACTTCACAAAAGCTTTTGAAGATGCAGTTCTAACCAATGCACAACCGGCAAAAAGAGCCAACATTTGATTTTCAGCTAAATCATTTTTTGATGATTCCCAAACCCCATTTTCTAAATTATAACACCAATTTAAAAACGTTGCGAGTGCGCCCGTAAGAGTATCCCCTTGACCTCCAACTCGCTTATTTGACCCTTGGATTTCACAAATCAATGCTTCGTCACCACATGCAATTATATCCAGAATTCCTTTTCTTATCACTGTAGTTCCTAATTTTTTCAGAAGAGCTTTTGTCTCATCAATCATTGAAGGTAGGTCATCAGCTTCAACGGATAATTTCAAAGCATCTGCTATTCTCTTAAATTCAACCACATTAGGTGTTATGACAGCCTTTGAGTAATTCTTTATTATTGATGGATTTAACAGTATAAGATAAAGAGCATCAGCATCAAAAATCACTGGTTTATTCAAAACCTTAATTTCTTCAATAATCCTCACCAAAGTGCGCAACTGTACAACGTCCCTTCCGAATCCAGGACCAACAACAACAACATGGCACCGCGTCAATAAAGCACTAATTTTAGGAAGTATCGAATCGTTGATAATAGTATCAATTGCAGGCTCGGGCTTAAACACATCTTGGTTGATATTCTTATCATCTTTATATCCCAATTGACTGATTGAAACCTTGTCATACAAATATGGATGTACCATCAAGTCTGGAGAATACAGCTTAATCACTGTTGATGCCAGACGTTCACAAACAATATGAGTCAAATCTGCTCCAACCAACAGTGCCAGATGGGCTGAAAAGAATGGTGCCCCCGTATATTCCTCTGAACCCCCAATAACCACAATTCTCCCTGCTTGTCCCTTATGGAACTTGCTGAGTAATGGCTGGATAATGTGTCTACTTTTCTCAAGTATTTCAGATTGTTTGAGCATACTAATGTTTAATAAGTTTGCATTCAGGGGCGATACTTGCTTGGTATGGGAGTATATGGTGGCAAATATGCAGGTTTGACAAAGTGTGGATGATAGCAATTAGATGCGAAAGTGAACCCGTACCGTAATCAATAGGATTTGGACTTGAGCAAGTAATATTACATGAGTATTTAATGTTTTTTTTTGAAGTGATCTATGGTGCTTAAAGTGCTCTATGGTGCTTAAAGTGTTTAAAGTGCTTGCCATATGTTATTCAATTCCCCCAAACCTCAAACCTTGGCGTAATTGACTTGCGAATGGCGAAAAATATATAAATACTGAGGAAATAACGGAACTTGATACCCTTGAAAAAAAAAAAATTGTTCAGAATGCTCCTGCTTAGATTGACCAGTAGAACGGTAGTTCCTATGATTGCGGCCGCCTCCAGCATTGGCCTCGCTGCTTATTACTCTACAAGCTTAGTTTCCAACGAGAGCAACAGCGCATTCAAGTCAGGACAAGAATGGGTGGACTTGAAAGTTGCTCATGTTCACGATGTTTCACATGATTCTAAATTCATTTCCTTCAAATTACCTGAAGGTACAACATCCGGATTGGTCACCGCATCATTGCTTTTAACCAAATTCGTCACCCCAAAGGGTAGCAACGTTATTAGACCATACACTCCAGTCTCACCAATCGATCAAACTGGAACTATTGACTTTATTGTCAAGAAATATGATGAAGGTAAAATGTCCAAACATATTCACAGCTTGAAAGTTGATGACACTTTATCATTCAAAGGTCCAACCTTGAAATGGAAATGGGAACCAAACCAATTCAAATCCATTGCCTTGATTGGTGGTGGCTCAGGTATCACTCCATTATATCAATTAATTCAAGAAATTTCAAGAAACCCTCAAGACAAAACTAAGGTTCAATTGTTCTACGGCTCTAAAACTGTTGATGATATTCTTCTCAAGAAGGAATTGGATCAATTTGCAGCTAAACACAAGGGTCAACTTGAAATTCATTACTTTGTCGATGAAAACTCTGCTTCTTCTTCTGATCTCATTTCCGGCTTTATCACCAAAGACTTTTTGAACAAGCACTTGCCTTCTCCTGGTTCCGACAATAAGGTTTTCGTATGTGGTCCTCCTCCATTGTATAATTCCATTTCTGGTCCAAAAGGTAAAACTGATCAAGGTGAGCTTAGTGGTGCCCTTGCTGAATTAGGTTTCACCAAGGAGAATGTCTTTAAGTTTTAGCATTGAAGAATTTAGATTAAATAAAGTAACGATTACGAGTGAAGTGAGTGTAACACGAGTGAAGTGAGTGTAACACGAGTGAAGTGAGTGTAACACGAGTGAAGCGAGTGTGACTGTATGTAAGTGAGTGTAACGCGAGCGAAGCGAGTGTGACTGTATGTAAGGGAGTGCAACGCGAGCGAAGCGGGTGTGACTGTAGGTAAGGCGGTTTGACTGTATCTAAGGCAGTTTGACTGTATCTAAGGCAGTTTGACTGTGTATAACTGCATATGTGTGTGTTAAGAATTACACACTCAAAGGTTAAAGATTACGAATACCAATTGATTGCATTACCCATCTTCAATCCACTGCGATATATTTTTTTCAGATTTGGAGATTTATTTGAAAAACCATTGAATCTAATGGTGATAACAGTAGTACATTAAATTGTAGATTCCAAGCAAAAGCAAAAGACTCATATGATGTTTCTTACTTAAACAATAGTCGTACTTGAAAACCATTATAGAGTAAATCTACTCATTATCCTACAAACTATGCCAAACTCAATCTTGAAATTGTTAATTAATTATCCTTGTTCAAATTGAAACTTGTCCGTTTCAAACAATCGCTTTGGCTCGTCTTTGGTAGCGTGTCTAGCATCTCATTTTCATTGCCTCTACCTTTAATCCATTTGGTGATTGATTTTTTTGAGAAATGCGTATAGCTATTCAAGGGTGTTGCCATGGAGAACTAAGCTCAATCTATGCTCAACTACCTAAAAAGGTTGAACTATTGCTTATATGTGGAGACTTTCAAGCACTCAGGAA
Source organism: Kodamaea lidongshanica (nom. inval.) (assembly GCA_030562865.1). Lineage (NCBI taxonomy): Eukaryota > Fungi > Ascomycota > Pichiomycetes > Serinales > Debaryomycetaceae > Kodamaea > Kodamaea lidongshanica (nom. inval.). The sequence goes on from JAKUAJ010000165.1 coordinate 22,567, forward strand.
TTCTGCCGATTTCGAGGGGATTAGTGTACCACCAAAGTACAGACGAATGGGAGATTTTCATAGATATTACAGTGGACTGATGAAAGCACCGGTATTGACAGTTTTTGTTGGGGGTAATCACGAGTCTTCATCATACTTGACCGAGTTAAAATACGGAGGATGGGTGGCACCTAATATCTATTATTTGGGACAATTTGGAAGCTTGTGGTTTAAGGGAATCAATATCGCGGGATGGAGTGGGATATTCAACCATCATTCATTTATGGATAATGTTTTAATTGATGAAAAACTCCCATACGACAGATCGACTCTTAGATCGGTATACCATTCGAAACCAAAAGACTTTCTAAAGATGCTTTTGTTGAAGTCTCCCCAAGTGGTTGTATCGCACGATTGGCCTGCAGGTATAGTGGATTATGGGAATCGCAAAGAGTTGATTCAAAAGAAGCCATTTTTTGAGCTGGATATAAAGAAGAATGTTTTAGGGAGTCCACTTAATATGATTTTATTGAACAAGTTGAAGCCTCTGTATTGGTTTTCGAGTCATTTACATGTTAAATTTGAAGCTAATGTTGATCATTTGGATGAACAAGGTGATGAAAATTTAAACAAGTCTAATATAGAGAATCTTGAATCAAGCAATTTTAATCAATCAAATGACATAATAGAGTTGGATATGGATTTTGATTCAAACAATTCTTCATTAGAAATATCAGAATCTTCAGATATCGAAACAGAAAATTCAGAATCACCATCATCAAAATCACCACCAAAACAAAAATCAACATACTTTTTGGCCTTGGATAAATGTCTTCCAAGAAGAAAACATCTTCAAGTTTTAGATATACCAGTGGGGGACCGTAAGCACCCATCGGCAAAAACCAAGGGACTCCACTACGATAAGCGCGCCATAGCGATAAATCGCGTGGTTGAAAACTATCTACTTCATCATGCCAACGAATTCAAAAAACTTGACATGGACCAATTCATGAAGGAACCTTTTGAATTTGGAATTGTACATGAACTATCAGAAGCTGTAGAAAAGGAGATTCAAAATCTAACCAATTCAAACTTACGAATCCCAAACCTGTTTTCTATGACAGCTCCAGCAAATCATCGCAAGGTTTCATACCTTCAATATTGGGAAAATGATCAAACAATCACCTACTGTAAAAAGTTTGACATTCCTTATAGAAAATTAGAATGGACAGAGCCTCCACTGCGAGCAAGGTCTCCAAAGAAGCAGACAACAAAAAATCAGACAACAAAAAATCTGACAGCAAAAATTCTGTCAACTAGCGAGATTCTGTCAACTAGCGAGATTTTGTCAACTAGCGAGATTCAGCCAACTAACGAGATTCAGCCAACTAACGAAATTTTGTCAACTAACGAAATTCTGTCAACTAGCGAAATTCTGTCAACTAGCGAAATCCAGCCAACTAGCGAAATCCAACCAACTAGCGAAATCCAGACAGATAACTCGCCAAAACAAGTAACTAGCTCTACAGAAAATTCGGCCAACTAGCTCGCCAAAACAAAGTATTTTGCTCTACAGAAAATTCAGCCACTTCCACAGCCATCCAGCCACCCGGGCCACCCGGGCCACCCCTGGGACCACCCCTAAAACAACCAACTTGTAAAAAATGTACAATGCCTCAAAACAATAGTGTCTTGTCTTGTGTCTTGTCTTGTGTCTTGTCTTGTGTCTGTCTTGTCTTGTCTTGTGTCTTGTTTTTTTTTTCTTCACTTTTCTTTTTATACTATAACTTCTTAAAAGTGGCTGGCTGTTTTGACGACTTGGAGAATAAAGATCATCAAACGGAGTTAGAATAGTGATTGGAAGATTACAAACACGACACTCGAGACTCGAGGGTATAGTAAACAATCAAAAAAACAACAAGTGATGTACAAAATGTAGTTTACTAAGCTTGACCTGAGCCATTGGGCTTATCAAGCAGGTAATGATAATGTGTGAGGTGAATGGAATGGGATATTTTTTTTCTTTTTGTATTGTGTGCTTTATCTGTAATAGCTTTAAATTGTTTTTTCCGTTTTGAATTAATAGAGTTTCAACTAGTTTTCCTCTGTTGTACGATAGCGAGAGAAATCTATCTACGAGACAAGCCAAAGGGAAAGATGGGTGCCGATTACAACAATCCGGCCGTGGTTTCGCTTCCATACTTGTTTTCCAATGTTTCTGAGTTTCCAACTGAGGTTATGGCGGACCGGTTCCAAGCATGGCGAGTTGTTGTGAAGGATTTAATTGTATATTTGAAAGAGTATGCACTGGTTCAAGAAGAGATTGTACGTCAACAATCTCGTTTACAGCATGCCATTGGTTCTACTCTTACTGCGCCTTCATCACCAACCAAAGGTCATCATAATCAACATAATGGTCAACCACATTCAGAGGTTAACATAAGCAATTTTTTCTTACCAATAGGTAATGGATCTGTTCAAGATATTCAAGGAATCCTTACAAAGTATCATAAACAAAATGTATCCAATGCAAGCAAAACACTTAAAGAAATCAATAATATAATCGTACCCAAGTTGGAGGAATTACGTAAAGATTTACTAGTTAAAATTAAGGAAATTAAAAACTTACAAAATGACTTCAAAACGAATTTGGGTAAAGAATTAAATGAAACAAAACATTTGTTACATCAATATCAACAAGCAATGGAATTATCAAACAAATTGGATGGCTCAAGCTTACAATCACATCATCTTCATCAAGATTACCTGAACTCATCTTCTACAATTGACCATGGGAAATATGATCCATACCTTGTTAAGATAAAACTTGATAGACAATTGAAAAAACAATTGAGTGAAGAACATTACTTGTATGAAGCATATGCCAATCTTCAAAACTCCGGATCTAAGTTAGAATCAATTATCGTATTGGAAATCCAAAATTATATGCAACAATTTTTGGGATGTGTTAATAATGAATATTCCAATTTCCCAAATTTCTTATTGAGTAGTTTGAATAATGGATTTCTTTCCAAAGAACCAAACTTTGAATGGGATTCATTCATTTCTAGAAACCTTCCTTCAGCATCAGTATCTGTACTGGCATTAAGTAAATCAACATCACTGGTTAAATCTGGATGTTTTATTGATTTATCATTCCCAGTACGTAAAATAGCTGATTTATCAATTGATGGATATGAATCAACTTTAAATAAAGTGATTAGAGAAGGATTTTTAGAGAGACGTTCTAAATATTTAAAAAGTTATTCAAGTGGTTGGTATGTTTTAACATGTAATTATTTACATGAATTTAAAACATCTGATCGTAAAAAAGATCAAGTTCCAACAATGTCACTTCCTTTGGATTCATGTACTGTTAGTGAGCATTCTAAAGATGATGGTAAAATTGGGGGAGCTTATAAATTTATCCTTTTATCTAAACTGCCAAGTGGTTTAATGAATAGAACTCATAATTGGCTGTTTAGAACGGATAATTATAAAACTATGATTGATTGGTTTAATGATATAAAAACTTTGACAGGTATGAGTACTCCATCTGCCAGAGCTCGTCATTTAAATAAATCAAGACCAGATATAGTGAGCAGTCATAATGCATTATCAATGAGCTCCCCTTCATCATCTAAAAAAGTTTCACGTAACCCAAGTCTTTCATCAAATTCAAGATCTTCAAGTTCTTTACAACCAAACGATATCAGAAGAAATAGCAACTTGGGTAGCGTTAAACAAAGACCACTTTCTCAAACTGCATCTATATTAAATGCTAATCGTTTATCACTGACATATTCATCAAAACATTCCCCAAGATTATCAAACATGATTAATAGTGACGGAACTATCATAACTCCTGTTGATACTTATGATTATGATCATGATGAAGATGATGATCATAAAAGTATTAATAATGAAAAACCAAAAGCGCTGACTCCAATTCAACATGCAAGAAAAATGTCACTGAGAGATCAACTTGAACATCTGGATGCTATTAATGATCAAACTCTTCATTCTCATAATATTCTCCCTCAGGACTCAACCCAATTACAAGCTCAGAATCCTGTTTTTGCTCATAATGGTCAAATCCCATTGACTTATGTTAGTGGTCCTTTACCACCTTCTCAACAAGGTCAATTTTTGAGCCCTCAAAACTTTCAGTATTATATTCCATCTCAAAATAATCAACAGCCTCAATTTTATGATCCGGTTCAACAACAATATTTCACATTGACACCAAGCATGCCTCCTCCTCCTCCTCAACAAGGAATACATCAACCTCAACCTCAAAGCATTCAACAAAAGGGTACACAACAATCTTCACAACCTCAACCTCAACCACAATATTTCCCTGCACTGCCTCAACCACCTCCACAGGCCCAAAATCCACAGCATCAATCAACTCTGTCTGATCTTCAACCAACCAACTCAAATGGTCAGCAATTCATTCCAGGATCGCCATTACCCTACTCGATTAACACTGCAAATTACTTTACTCAGTATCAACAGCAAGGGTATGGACCTAATAGTGTGAACCCTCACGCGTTTGGTGAATCGTTACCATACCCAACAGGGTTTCCCGAAGTTGCATCTACAGTTAGTAGAAGTACATCTGCAGTTAGTAGAACACCAAGATCTTTAGGTAACGATTCTCATACAAACAAGAGTCCATTGAAGGTTCCAGTGAATGCCAGAGAAGAGGATATCACTGATGAAGTTTCAACATTACAAAGCCATGGATTGGAATCTGAAGAGGATGAAAGGAGGTGATATAAAGGGTGGTAAAGGGTGTTGAGTGATGTGTACTGATGTGTACATGGTGAACAGAGTGTTGAGAGATGCACAATTAAAGAAAGGTTGGATTTTGAGCTCGAGGCTTAAAACGTACTTTTGCAAATCAGAAAAAGATATTCATGCATACATTGAATAATTAAACTTTTTCATAAACTTACAAGTTTAGTATCGCTAGGCGGGTCACTAGATAATTAAAAGACACCGTACAAATGTCGAATACACCGTATTTGCACACTGATTGAATTTTTCGTTTCAAATATAATGTAATATTATTGAGATGTAGGGGTGGTTACCATTGTAGGGGTGCTTAAGATTGTAGGAGTGATTAGTGAGATGAATGAGAGATTAGTGAGATGAATAATTGATTAGTGAGATGAATGAGAGATTAGTGAGATGAATAATTGATTAGTGAGATGAATGATAATTAGTGAGATGAATGAGAGATTAGTGAGATGAATAGTGTTATGCTCATCGAGATTTATAATTACGAGCAAATTTTATTTAGAAAAGCCATATTGTCCTTGAGAGGGCAATCGTTAAATATTCCACCCAAAGACCACTTCACTACATCAAAACAGTTCTCAATATATTTATTAAAACAGCACTCTTAAACAACGACACCGGAGGCAGAAGCAATTCTTGGCCACAAGTCAGCACATTCTTTAGCAACTGGACCAGTGATGGCAGAACCCTTCATTTCACCCTTAGGGTTGACAATGACACCGGCGTTGTCTTCAAAGTACAAGTAGACACCATCCTTTCTTCTCCATGGTCTAGATTGTCTGACAACAATGGCTGGCATAACCTTCTTTCTCAATTCAGGCTTACCCTTCTTAACAGTGGCCATAACCATGTCACCAGCAGAAGCAGCTGGCAATCTGTTCAATCTTGCACCCCAACCTTTGACGGCCATGATGTACAAGTTTCTAGCACCAGAGTTATCGGCACAGTTCATAACTGCACCAACTGGCAAACCTAAAGACATACGGAATTTGTTACCGGAAGCACCAGAACCAGACATTTTGATATATGTGTTTAGTAAAAGAGGTTGGTGAAAATCAAAATTATACCAGTTGAAAAATTTTCCTTGTTAGCGCTCGCTACTCGGGCTTGTGGTCACATGTGGTTGAGCACATGACAGAAAATTTAGAAGGAAATAAAATTCATGAGGGGCTCAAACCCTTGGAATTCGCCCGGCACGTGAGGGGTGGGTGAATGAAGATATGAAGATGCATTATTAGTTGATTTATTTAGATTAGTTTTAGGGTAAGTGGTTTGTGAATATTGATTGATGATTGTATCAGTCTTGTATCGAATTTATGGTTGCAATTGTAACGTATCAATCTTGTCCATAATTGTCGGACCAAACTTGTCGGACCATTCTTGTGGGACCAAACTTGTGGGACCAGCATCCGGTACCAATTTCTTTGTTTGCCAACCCCATTACACACAATTCTTATCAATCCCTAATATTGTAAATTTCAACTCATTACTTCTCGATACTTAACCCCCATACATTGTACACCCCACAATATCCACGTCACCTCTCGAAACATCAATTCTTGGTTGACACACTACATAAATTAATATAAATTGAGCCGCGAATCCTCATTCAAACCTCAGCGATCTATTCAAATTTGTGAGGTAGATTGAAATTCATGCTGACTGGCCTGTTGTTTTAACAGGTTTTGTTGGCGGGGTTTTCGTCCATAACGTTACTCTTGATGTGATCTCCAGATCTAAATGAGCCTTTTTCGCTAACCACGACTGTTATAAAGTTGGTCGTTGTTTGATAGTAGTTGGGCTAATATTACATGTTGGAGTTGAATGTTTATAAACTATTAAGTGTATTTGTAAGATGATACATGACATGGCTCCACGATACTTCTTTTGCTTTACAGTAGTATGTTTCACTCTGTCTTTGTTTATTCTGTTTTGTTCATTCTGTGTATACATGAACCGGCTTGGTCTATTCCAAAAGTACACCTGAATCTGCAAGTTTCGTCTATACTACAAAAGTAAACTAGTCCAACTGATATATTCAGTACCTTCCCCGGATATTGGCTGTTGTATAGCCTATTCGATTACGCCAACTGGCGAGTTGTACTCACTCACTTACTTTACTCACTCACTTACTTTACTCACTCACTTACTTTACTCACTTTACTCACTTTACTCACTTTACTCACTTTACTCACTTTACTCACTTTACTCACTTTACTCACTCACTTACTTTACTCACTCACTTACTTTACTCACTTTACTCACTTTACTCACTTTACTTACTCACTCACTTCACTCACTCACTCACTTCACTCGTTCGTTCAAATCGCACATAAAATCAGATCAAAGCATGCTGGCAAGAGACATTTTAGAGAAGCATCAACGCACAGTTGAATCAATGAACATACCGGATATTGTGTCATTCGACCTGAACTACGTTAGTGTAGTGTCCCCTCATATCAATCAATATAAACTATCTCAGATTAAGAGAGAAGTGATGTTTTTAAAAGAGCAGGATCACACACAAGCAGAGTTTGCAAACATGTTATTAAATCAGTTAATAGAAGAGAAGCTCTATATAAACAACAAACTTATTGAAAATTTTGACAAACAGTTTGAAAAGAAAGATGAAGTGGAGCAAGAAGGTATTGAAGAAACAATTGTTGAAGTACCAGTGGAGAATGATTTGAATTCTTTACGAAAAAGACTCTTATCTGGCGGAACCCAAACACTGCTAGACACTGCTACACATAAACAAAATGAATACAACGAGTCCATCCAGCAAAGCATTGTCAATGAATTGCTTGATATGACAAAACAATTGAAAGATACAAGTGTCAGCTTTGCAAACAGCTTAGCATCAGACACCCTGATCTTAGACAAGACAGGAGAGAATTTGTTGAAGAATTCTGATTTATTCAACAACTTGAATAAGAACTTGACAAACTATGTGGAGAACAAAACGGGATATAAAATTGGTTTGATTTTCTTGATAAAAGCTACGGCGGCCTTGATTATTATATTTTTAGTTATGGCTATATTGATAAAGATATTACCAAGTTTATAATGGGGATAATGGGGTGGTCCATACTGGGATGGTTCATAAAGAGACATAATGAACGATAACCACACGGAGTTGATCTCTTTAAGCTGTACAAAAAATGAAATCGTGTCACCTTTCGTACGTTATTGAAGTTCTTCAATGAGACATAGATTTGATAAATAATCTTATACAAAGTGAATGATAAAGGTACTAAGACTTGGTACTGTTCAGACTTGGTACTGTTCAGTCTTTTGGTACTGTTCAGACTTTTGGGACTGTTCAGACTTTTGGTACTGCTCACTTTTTCTGCTCACTTTTACTACACTCCAAATGTAACCTACAATTTTGGACCCCATCGAATTAAATTTTGCCATATTAGCATGAAAAATACAATAATTGAACAACCAAAGGTGAAAAATCCGTAAACCGTCCTAAATTAAAATAAAAACAAAAACCTTATAAGCAGTAGAATGGAAAGGCCAATAGTTGGTAAAAACAAAACATTCACCACTTTCAAAGGCTTACGATGCAAAAAAAAGAAAGGGAACCCTACTCACTGTTTTCAGACTCTTCTTGATGTTCACCGAGAAATTCTGTTTCGGAAAATGAGGAGTTATTTGAAAGTGAGTCCAAGATTGGTGCACCATGTTGTTGGTGATCTTGATGATGACGAATGTGTTGAGATTGCAGTTGTTGCAGATGTTGCAGTCTTGATTGATTATTGAATTGACCTTGATTATTAATATAATTTGATTGAAATTGTCTTGGTAAATTTCCACATCTATCTTTACCAAAATTAATTTTCAAAGTTTTATAATCACCAAAAGATTTAATACCATCAATAGCTTTAATTGCATTTGCAATGTTAACAAAATTAATAAAAGCACAATTTTTTTCTTCTAAATAATTGATTTGTTCAATATCACCAAATTTAGAAAAATCTTCTCTTAATTTTGATAAATTATAATAATCAAAATCAACAATATTACCAATATAAATATTTCTCAGTGCACCATTAGAAACAGCTAATGAGAGTGCATTTGGTAATTGACCAGAATGTTTTCCCCATCCAACTTTAATTCTACGGTTATGAATACTTAAACCGTGTAATTGACACATTGCAAAAAATTGAGCAGTTGCAATTGGATCAATAAAAGTTATAAAACAAACATGACGTTCTTTCAAAAATCTTATACTTTGTAATAATCCACCTCTAACAACATTACAAATTTCTTCAACTGAAGAATCTGGATGTAAATTACCCAAATAAACAGTTCTATTCCCCAAATTATTTGCTCCACCAGCTTGAGTTGCAATCTTAGCAGCTGCTGCAGATTGTTCAACTAAAGCAGAAGAAATAAATTCTCGATCAGCTGCAGTTACAATATGTTCCATACCAGGGGCTAAACCTAAGTATTGAGCTGCATTATGTTGTTGAGTTTTTGTAATAAAAGCACATCTATCTTTACCATAAAAACATTTTTTATCTAAATATTTCTCTTTTAATGGTAAATTTGCCACACATCTAATTGCACTTAAAATTGATAAAAAGTGAATAAATGCAATTCCCTTTTCTGGAATAATCTTAATACAATCAATAACTCCATAAACTGATAAATCTTCAATTAATTCTTCTTCAGTAATCATTTCTCCAGTTATTGGATTACTTATATTACCCAAATAAACATTTCTGGTGGCACTATCACGTTGAATAGCTTCCATCACTGCTGGAATAATTGGTGAATTTTTACCCCAACCAATTCTAATATCATGTCCTTTAATATTTAATTTTTTTAAAATACAATCGGAATGAAATAAAAGAGCTGATTGATGATCAATAAAGGAAATAAAGGCACAATTCTTGGCTTGTAATATTTTAACACTTTCCAAAATTCCTGAACGGACATAGTCCAATAATTCATTTGGTTGAATATCTGAAGGAACATTTCCCAAATAAATTGTTCGAGATTGAGCTGGGTTTACTTTTGGTACTCCCATATTTGCCATTGAAGGTGCACCAGGGCTAGGTGGAATTTGTTGACCCATCATACCTTGAGAAGGGTAAGGGCGAGGGCGGCCGTGAACGTGATGTGGGTGAACGTGATGTGGGTGTGCATGGTGTGGATGAGGATGTGGGTGTGCATGATGTGGATGAGGATGTGGGTGTGCATGATGTGGATGAGGGTGAAGATGAGGAGGAGGTTGTTGAATAGCTTGATGCATAGGACCTAAACTAAGACCAGACATTTGATTACTCAAACCAATCATCCCTGGTTGTTGTCCTTGCATTCCCATACCGTAATTTTGAGGATACATATTCTTAAAGTTAGGTGGCATTTGATGATACTCACCATCGTTTGATGTGGCCCTTGAAGAAGGTTCACCCGAATCATTATTCTGAGAAATACTCAGATTGGCACTTTGGGCGTTTTGAACACCTACACCATCAATTTTTTCATTGTTTTCAAAGTATTGATCATAGAGCTGATATTCATACTCTTCATTTGGTGACCCCCCATTAGAATTGTCATTTAATGACTCATGGGAACTTTGCTGATAGTATTGTGGGTAATAACTTTGAGGAATGTACTGTTGGGCCATTCCTTGAAATGAATCATAGTAGGCCATTCTTTCTCTTCTGCTTACTTCTTCTTCTTACTCTCTATGAATTAAACCCTTGAAAAGATGTACACGAACTGAAATCAAAAAACCAAAGAAATGAAAAAGGCTAAAAGAAGTGAAGTGGTTTAAAAATCTATATTACCCTCTGGTTCTCCCTGTGTGCTAAATAAATTATTGTATGAGAATATTCGAAGTTTTTTCTGTGATTGGAAGTAAAAAAATTTGTCTCAGTTTTGTGATGTGACTTAAGATTTGGAAGGAATTTCATTGTTCTCATTTCGTTGTTCTGGTGAACGTTTTGTGATTCCGCTCCCAGGAGTCATGAGCTATCTGAGTAGTCGGTTTCGTCTTTTGATTCGTGGTGTTCATTAGTATTGGTATGCAAAGGTTTTGTGTATTCATCCCTTTTGTTGGTAATTACTTGACTGTTATTGTCATCCCTTTTGTTGGTACTTATTTCACTATCATTTTCATCTTCAGAATAATTGGTTCCTTGGTCTGATTCATCATCAACACTTGATGGTTTCTCTCTATACGAAACAAATGAAGACACATGGATTGAGTCCAGATCGGATGTAAATGGATGTTTTTTGTCATAGCTATGACTTTCATCAATCTTTACTTTCTCATCACCTTTAACCTTATTCAAATTGACGTCGATTTTGTCTAAATCCTCAACTTGACTCAGTTCACTCAGCTCATCCAGTTCACTCAGCTCATCCAGTTCATTTTCTTCAACTGGCGCATCCAGTTCACTTTCCTCACCCAGCTCCAGCTCATCAATCTCAACAATATCATCATGATCACCCTCCTTCTTCACCTCACCAAGATCAACTACGTCATGATCCCCCTCCTTCTTCACTTTACCAATATCAACAATCTCATAGGGGTCCTTCATCACCTCACCAAGATCAACAATCTCATAGGGGTCCTTCTTCACCTCACCAAAATCAACTTCATAGGGGACCTTCTTAACCTCACAAATATCAACTTCATGATCCTTCTTAACCCCACCAATATCATCATGATCACCCTCCTTCTTAACCCCACCAAAATCATCATGATCACCCTCCTTCTTAACCCCACCAATATCATGATCCCCCTCCTTCTTAACCTTTTTTCTACGAAACTCATCTTCATCACCTTTGGTTAACTCCCATATCTTATCCTTCTTTGCATTAAGCAAATAATAAAACTTCTCCTCTAAATCGGACACTATTCTCTCATAATCAAATTTCATCTGTTGATTTTCTTGTTTCAACATCAAGCTCTCTTCTTTTGAATTGGTCAATTCATTTGTCAACTTATTCTTCTCTCCTATAGCTTGCTTCTTTTGTTCAATCAATAAATCTATCCAGTTGAACAAGTCTCCTTCGTTCGCGTCTTCGTCGATATCCACACTAACCAATTTAAAGCTACCAACTGTAATTGGCAAATCACCTCTAGTTTTAATACTTATTGAAATAAAATCTTCACTATCCACCATCTTGGCTGTCATCATCAATTCGGACTCTTCATCTACAAACAAATTTTCAAGCTTATCCATACCATACCTTGAATCACTGAAAATCGTCTCCTTTTGATGAAGCTCACCTTGGAAACTTCCATCATTGTATATTCCCGTGACTGAGAGTCTTGAATCAAGCTTCCTTACATACAAATATAGTTTTCTACTTTGAACAAGCTCCGTACCTTGCCATATACCCAATGGTATTGAAATCACATTGACCATTTTTTGGCGAAAACAAACTGATACGCGAAGTCCATATCAAATGGAATGTCACTACACTGAATATCAAAGAATCTTAATATATTACAAGATTAAATGGACAAAGTGTAATTAACATATCGCTCATTCTGAGGCAGTAATATTTACATCACCAAAGAATATTATGGTCTACAAAACAGCACACAAAACAAAGATATACATTGCTCACGTAAAGCTATAGTTTCTTAATCAAGCTATAGTTTCTTCTTTAAATCAAGCTTTCTCATCGGATCTTCGAAAACTAGGTAACTGGAAAGTTCGAATGACATGTTGATATAAATAATCGCTTCAGTGACTCACCCTACCAATCACTTCTCTCACTCAATAAAACGGAGACCACCCAAAATAAATCAAAGCCAAGTTTTGAACGTTGGTTGCCTCGTTAATCAACTCCCGAACGGCAGCCTCGTTACTTAAACCTCCAGCAGTCAATTTCTCACTAACCGTTAAAACTGCCCTTCCGGCTTCGGTGCCATCTTCTTGGGGTTTCTGAGCAATAATATTACCTGCAGCAACGTCATCTTGTAATTTCTTCTTTTTGATAGGAGAAAGCGACCAAGTATACAAAGGGTCCCATCTTAAAACATCAAGAATAGATAAAATATGGTCCTTGTTATCGCGTAGCACTCGAAATGTATGCTCACATGATATTCTGAAAACCCCTTCAACACCCATAACACCAAACCCATCAACCAAGTCTCTAGTCAATCTAAAGGGGACCGTTTCAGGAATAGGCAATCGCTTTCCTTGGTCGAAAGCAACCCCTAAGTCAATATGAATGGGTTCTCCAGAGTTCTTGTCAAGTAAAATATTGTTGCAATGTCTGTCACCTAATCCAAGCATATGTCCTATGATGGAATTCGTTGCGATTCCTCGAGTGTAGCTTAATCTACTATTGAACCATGTTTCAGGAGTTAGGTAGTTTTCCGAGAAGAAATGATGTAATACGGGTTGGATTTCCAGTATGATTTTCTCAAAAACACGATATCTTTCCGACTTTTCCTGGCTTTGACATTCTTTCATAAGCTCCCTTGCCTTTTCTAGCTTCATTCGGTCACGCTGTTGATGGTATGGTTTCACCACATCGATCAAAGCCATTGAATTGGGTACAAATTCAATAATACCAGAAGTTGGTCCTAACGGGATGGCCTTATAAGTTCGGATGTGCAAGCGTCGTTTTCGTGATTGCCTATCTTTTTTGAAGATGTGGTTCACTTTCTCGAAAACTTGTTCCATAATTGAATCTTGTCTAAGGTCATCAGTTCCATTTTTAAAGAGGATCTTGTGTACTTCTCCATTGGATAGTGAGAATGTTGCAATTTTGGGTAAACTAAGCCCAGAAGTTGCAATAACTAATTTATTTTCAACTTTCTTTAAAGTAGGGATTCCGGTATATTTCATGGTGTGATCGATTGGTAAGCTTTTTGTAGGGCATGGAATGGCTGGTAAGTGATTAATCCAGAAATCACCCAGAGGAAGCTTATCTAAAGTGATTGATTTGCTTCGAATAGGTTTATTTATGGATAATTCAACGCTTTCATCACAGAATTTCTCCAAAGGATTCAAGATTTCATTCACGAATTCTTCATTCAAGTTTGCTAATTTCTGCCAAATTTTGTTAGCTATTTGATATTTACCAACCAAAATCGGGTTTGAATTTTCTGTCGTAAATGATTCATGTTTTCTTAATGAAATCAACGGGTATAACGTGTGGTATGGGTGATCAAAACATAATTTAAACAAAAGCTCTTCAAGCAGTTTTTGAAACTGAGTAGACCCTGACGATAATCTTGAGATCAATTGCGTACACCAACTTACACATTCGTAGCTTGGTAAGCTCGAGAAGTCTGATAAAAGACTCTTATTGAGATCTTCATTGTCTGAATGCTCCAACCATAAGGCAAAGAATTTATCTAAAACTTCTTCATTCAGTGTATCACCTTTAAATAGCACACTTTTCAAATAGAACTCAACTGCTTTGCTTGACAACTGTTCTTTGTTCGCCTTTATAATCGCCAAGTTGGATGATTCAGTGGCTAATTGAACCTTTAATTTCCCATAGAACCTTTGGGCTGATTTCTTTTCTTGAGATGGCACCGAAGTCTTACCATAATGAGCTTTAAGTTCATCAATTTCCTTCTTCTTTTCTAACACTCGTTTTTCCAATTTACTAATTTCTTCACTCAAACTGGTGCTTTTACTTTGTTGTTCGCAAAAATGGGCCAATAACTGATAAATTTTTGATTCTTGATTCATGGTTATGCTTTCGCTCAAACCTCGTTTAAGAGCATGTGTTAAGCTTACGGAGGTGGCTGTGGGTATCACATACTTATCCATGATGGTGGCTGGTAACTCTTGTCTGGAATCAGCCAACCATCCCACCAAAATTGCTTTGATTAGGTTTTTGTCAATTTGTAGATTTTCAAGTGGGATATTTGGTTGGGAGGGTTGGGGCTGCGAAATTGACGTCACTGACCTCTTTCGAGATCTTGTTTTCCCAGTAGTCTCCACCTCAATTACGTTCTCCAATTCATCTTTAAGAATACCTTTAAGAATAACAACAGGGATATTTGTTTCACCTTGATTCCAAAACGTACAAGATGCTATATATTTGGAAAAGTTCCCAATTGATGATTTGAAATCACTATCTTGAAATTTTGTCTTTGCAATCTCATCAATCAAAACAGTTGAGCTAATCATTTTTTGTTGCTGATTGGAAAATCTAGCCAAGCCATTGAGTTTGGATAATTCATTGATAGCTCCAAGCCAGAAAAAACTTCTTAAGGAATCAGTATATGAAAATTTCTCAGGAAATTCTCCCATTAGTTGGAATACAGCTTGCCGACTTAACAAGATATTCTCGGACATGGAGTAATCATTGTAACCGAACCATTTTGTTTGTCGATCAAAAAAATTAATTTTGTCAATCAAGGAGGAATTCTCAAAGAATGAGTTTTCCGGTGGATCCAGTATTAAAGACTTTATAGAATGAATGGTTGTTAGAAGTCTAATCCAACTTGTCCAATCATCCAGATTTTTATTTGATAACGCCTCCACTGATATATTTGACAACACTTCCAAAGATATATTTTCACATGTAGACAAGGCCTTGGATGGATAATCATGAATCTGCTTCAAGGTTGTATAGATGATTTCATGTTCATTCTGGGGATTCTTGGTGATTGGCAAGTCCCATTTATTCAACTTCCATGCCCATTCATAACCCTCATTACCTATGGATTTACCAATCAAGCTTGAAACTCCCAAAAGACCATTGTTAGTTAATGATCTCAATAGTTCAGATGATGATTCAAATGATGAGTTGCTTAAACTCACGCGCGAATCGTAAAATCCATTGATCAATCGTAATTGATCCGATCCATTTCTTTGAAGAAGTCTTTGAAGTGAATACTCAACCGAAGGCTCCGAAGCGACACCTGCAATCAAATCTTCTCTCTCATCAAGACTCTCAAACACATGTACTAAACTCTTGGAATCTTCAATAGAAATCCACTTGTTATATTCCAAACTTTGCTTCCAATCCTCAAAGAATAGAATGGCAGTTTTGTGCATGTTGGTTTGACTGGCCAAATGATAGAAAAGTTCGATATCAATGGATTCAAAAACCATTGTGAATTCAACATACGACTTCTTGTAACCAATCCTGATTAATAACAAGATTCTGATGAAAAGCTCTTTACATTCAAGACTTTTAGCATTGATTTTAGTGAATTCACTAAAAAGCTTAATGATACTTTTGGCACCTTTATCACCTTTATAATTGATGTAATTACATACAATAAATGGTAAAACTTCACTTGAGAAGCCTTTTGCTAGTTTTGCAAATCCGGAAAATAAGAGGGCGATTCCGGTGAATGATGATATTTCTTCAAGAAACGCTAATAATAAATTTGTAGACCATATTTCAAAAGTAGTGTCCACGTTCAAACTAAAGTTTTTGATAAAGGTTTCTAAATCAATTGGTGATGACAATAGTACCGATGGTTGAAGAGCTTGCAAGTGCGAGTATTTGGCGAGTTTATGAGGATCAATAATTTGATGAGAGCTTTTGTCAAGTTGGAATGTACGAATCAAACATCCAAGAATGTATTCAATAGATGCTTTGATTTTCCATTCATACAATTTACAGTCTGTCACTGTATCATATATCGACTTTACTCCCACCTTTTCATCAGCCCAACTCGTTACTTTATCAAAAACATAATCTAATCGATCAATCTCGAAATCATCACTATCATCTTCGGTATGCACCTCCAAGACATTGTCAACGAGGCCCCCAGTCAAATAAAACTGAGAAAGATAACTGGTTACCCATAATTTGTACTCACGAGGCGATGATTCCTTACAAGACTGAACCAATGTTTGGATGATGCTTTTGTTGGGACAAAGGTTTGCTTCATCAAGGGGTTGGACTATTGGGAAAAATAATGATATCAATTCCATGATACTGGGAGTGATTGTATGCTCGTTGAGAAAGTGATGGATATCAATAGTGGATATATTGGTGGGTTCATTTAAAAGTGTTTGAATGGCACTTTTAAGGATGATTTGCATTTTGGATTCAATGGTATCAACAAAGTATGATAGCTTGTATAAAAATGAGTGATATGAGGTTAGATTTGTGTTGGAAGTGGGCTGGTTGGAGCTTCTGGAATGGCTGGAAAAAGGACGACCGATGGAGGGACCACCAATGGATGAATTACTGCTGGATGGACGACTACTAAAACCACTTAGCTTCTCCGATTCACTCTTCAACTTTTCAACCAATAGCGCACTCAAAAGCTTCACAGCGATTGCTATAGTCCTATTCTGAGGAAACTTTATAAAATTTGAAAAATCAAAAAGCTCAACCAAGCTGGTTACATCAACATCCAAGCCAATCAAAAAAGACGCAATCTCAGCAAGAAGATCAAGTGTGTCAATATTAAACTTTCTGTCACTAAACAATAGAATCAACTTGAGTCTGCGGAATGTAGCCACTCGCTGCTCATAGCTAGCACAATCCTCAAAGAGTAAAGATGTATTTCTGAGTAAGAAATATATTTGACTGGATGACCAAAATTTTTTGTCAGCATACTTTTGAATCAATTTTTGAATCAATTCAACAGCTGATGATAGTGAGATTGTTTCACAGAAAAACATAGGATCTGAGGTTTCATTTTGGTTTGAAAAGTTTTCAGTGGGAGTAGTACCCAAGTTTATATCTCTGCTTAAATCTGCAAATCGTATTATCTCACTAACAACCAAGCTCAATTGATTTTTCAACTCATGTTTCATGTCAATTTCATGAGATAAGATTTCGAAAATCTCATTTCTAATACCGCCTTTGGTATAAGCTAAAGGTATCAAAAAACTCAAAGATTCCACCAATAATGATTTCATTGGAGTCTTTGTTATTCGAATCACCAAATCAATTGCCTCTTGTTTAAAAGCAACAGAATTCGTTGACATAGCAAGAGCAATCAATTGCTTATAATTTTCACCAACAAAGGTATCAAAATTTAAATACCCAAAAAGTTCAAAGGGGAACTTCTGTAATCCATCAAACTTTAAGCAAAACTTAAAAAGTTCAATTTGATAAGTTTTAAAAAGTTTTAATGGGGTTTCAATTTTTAGATTATCACAGATTATGTGTAGAGATAATTTCAAGTGATCAAATAAGCTTGGAAATCTTGCTAATTCTATCAAATTGAGGAATGAAGAAAGCATAACTTGTGGTGAACATTTAGATAATGATGTAAAAAACATGATAAATGATATTCCATGTTCTAATGATTTTTCTTCCGGTGCCAAATTTATTGGTGCAATGACCGGGAAACTATCATACAATTGATCATACCAGTTTGCTTGATCCTTAGAATTCAAGTTTCCAATATAATTGGCTAAGCAATCAACAAGTTGAATCTTTGAATTGTTGGACAATAATTTGAAATAATCAATAGTCAATGACTTTAATTCGGAATTTTGAATAACGCTTTGATTGTTGTTTTGCATGAATGTAACAAGGAATTTGCAAAACTCGAATGATGAGAGTTCGGTTAAAATCAATGTCATTTTCCCGCATTGTATTAACCATTGAGCCATATCGTAAAAGTCTTTCTTAACTTCGCTCAGACATAAATAACCATTGTCCGTAAACACATGAGGTAACATCACACACATAAGTCTTGATACGGTGATCAAAACCAATTCATTCCTTTCAATTTGGTGATTAAATAAAAGTTTCTCACCAACTAATCTGATCAATCTCGAAGCTCCTTTAAGAGCTTCTTCGCTCAAAAAATCAGCCACGTATAAAGATCCATAAAGCAATCCGACTGAATCGATGGAATCCAAAAATGTCATAATCGATGTGACCCTAGTGTCTGGTGTGGAAAATTTGGCTAGAAATTTGACACAGTCGACACTGAAATGCAGCTCATACTCCAATTGGAAATACGAAACCAAATTCTCCAGCTTTGGATCTAATGTTTCAAACAAAGTGGTTGTACCAATACGTTTTGATGTATTGAGTCTTGAGTTAGAAATGGAGAATAAGCTTTCTGGGGAAGATTTGTATACTTCTGGAAGTAATGTTGCGATTGCCAGGAAAGGTACCTCAAAATCAGCATTATTGAGCATTTTAATACACTCAATCATTTGCATCTTCAGCAATTCACATTGTTTGAATTCATCCAAAAACGTGGACAGCTTAAACATTAACGAATTCAAGATGAATTGAAACCTGGGTTCATGCTTGATTTGACTTGCAATCAAATTGATCATTAATGCCCAACCTAATGTTCGAACAGGATCGTTGGTTGGTTGAATCAATTCCAATACATTTGCAAACAAATCTTCATTGCTTTTGCTATCGCTTAAAGATTCCATTTCAACAGCATGATCAACAAACTTATTAGAGGTGATGGTGTCTAACGCGATAAAGCAAGTCAACTCTGATTGGTTTTTTTCAAACCCAAAGATATCATGAAGTTGTCCATTGAATTTGTTCGATTCCAAATTGTTTGGAATGGTCTCAATACTCATCGATAAGCCAACCCCACAAAGCCATCCAACAAATTCAGGTAATTGAGAGCTCAATTCATCAGAATATGAAAGTTTTGAAAGAAACCAATTTTGAATTTTATTATTCAAAACCATCTTCTTGGGCAAATTCACCTCCTTTACAAGTTTAGCAATGGCATACCAAAGCCTAAAACTAAAATTGTGAATCTTGTGAGGTCCATTAATCTCACTTAGATCAATCAAATTGTCCACCTGAGTGATGATTGTTTTATCTATTGATGATGAAAGATCCTGATTGGATGAGAAGATTATCCAGTAGATTATATTTGATGCAAAAATATATTGTTTTTCATGTTTGAGTAAGGGGAGGGCAATTTTTAATATATCAAAGTAATTGACAGTAGTTTCATTAGAGCTTGTAGAATTTTCTGTTTCATTGTCAATTTGGTTTTTTTCTTGTAGGAATCCGAAAGGTTGACCTTCGAGGTCATCATCATCATCATAAACTTTTGAGTTTTCTTTATTCTTTTCAACATTATTATCGTCTTTGCCAATTGATACATCATGTCTCGGTGGTGAAACTTCATGATTCATTATCATACAATTACATGCTAATAACGCCCACATTGATATCTGATCGTTGTCTAGAGATTTCAAGACGCTTTCAAATAAAACTCTCTTGTCAAATGAATCAAATGCAACTCGATTGTCAAATGCAACTCGTTTGTCAAATGAAAATTCATTTTGGGAAAGAGCTAAAATTTGTAAACCCAATTGTTGAGCTTTAGAATCAGTCTTGTGCAAAATCAAATGATTACAGAATTCCAACACTGAAGTTGATTCATTTAATGAATTGCTTATAATGTTGATATTAACTCTTTGCCTTTTCGGATTTTGAAAGATGGACCAGGTTGAATTTGATGGATGGTGACTTATCAGATTCTTCAATATAAAAAATGATTGTAATAACATGGCAACACCTCTTAATAACAACCAAGGTTTCGTGTTGTTGGAGTTGAGATAGATAAAACTTAGTTTGAACCAAGTAATATCAAGGTTTAAGGTTGAACAAATCATGACATCATAATCTTCGAATTTGAACAATGCAGTGTTTAATCTTTGAGTTAGGTTTTGAAGTAACTGCTTAACACTCAATATTAAATATTCGTCGTCTTGATTTTCTTTTGATAAGAAATGATGACTTGACAAGAAATAATGAGTTGACTTTAAATTTACGAATATTAAAAATTGTTGAATTAATAGCTCCAGTGATGTCATGTAATAGCTAAGGATTAAGTTAATCCCCAAAGCAACCAAATCTTTGCAAACTTTGAAATCCTGAGCACAAAGTATCAAAAGCAACTTGTTGATGATTCGAAAATTGAGTACAATCAACATACTTTCTCTCTTGTAGATATCAATACTTTGTTTCATGATAGGTAATAAATCCAAATAAACGTCAAAAACTTCAAGATAGCTGGTTGAGACTTGGTCATTACATTGAAGGAGATTATTTATGGTGTTAAATAGCTCAATTAAAAGTTTCTCGTTGGAGTTGGTTTCAACTGTAGCCTCACTTATATCGATGATTTTCTTCATAGTTGCCACCAAAAATTGATAGATCTTGATCCAATCTGATTTGCTTAGATGTTCTTTGAAGAAGCCTTGGTTTAGGATCTTGGTGAACACAACTATTAAATCCATCAGACATGAGTTTAATTTGAAATGCTGTATTATAAGGTTGATCAACTCGAGGTATGACTTGTACTTTAAGTTGAGTTGATCTATGGCCTTTTCCACAAGTACTCGAAGAGAGTTGGATGCTCTATTCATTCGTACCTCCACCATTTGAGATGCATTATGTTGGTGGATGTTGGAATCATATGACAATAAATTAAATATGGCATGCACCAACTGTTTGAAATCGCGAGATGATAGCTTGAGTTTGGAGCTGCAGATTTCTTCGAGATCGTTTAATGCCTCGTTACGGCTTTTGATTTTGGTTGAAGCTAGTCCTGTAACGAGGTTTTCAATTGACATGGATGTGGGTTGGAATTCATTGATCGCGTTTTTCAGTGGACATGAATAGTGCTGCGAAGCAGTATGAATAGTGCTGCGAAGCAGTACTATGAATATCATAGTAAATAGTGTTGCGCAGTATGAATAGTGCTGCGAAGCAGTACTATGAATAGCATAGTGTACATGGATAGTGCTGGGAAGCATAACGAATAGTACAGTATATATGAATAGTACAGTATATATGAATAGTCAAGTGTAAGCGAATACTGCTGGGAAGCAAGACGAATAAGTATATATGAATAGTAATGAATATACAAATAGTGCTGCGAATATTTTGGATATTCCAGTATATACAACTACTACTGCATTATTATGGACAGTTCAGTACAACTACTACTGCATTAATATGGACAATTCCGTATATACAACTTCTTCTTCTCAGCACTATGAATACCACACTATATAAATACACTCATCAGGCCATTGCTTAGTGAGTACTAGCTCTGGGAACACTGATCTGGTACTATGGTGATTTTTTGATTAATGAGGTTTCATTTGGTAATGTCAAGCATTCATCTGTACAAGTCATTTTAAGCTGTTCTTTGCTGGTTTTGTTCTTACTGTGATTGTTCAATTTGTATACTCTGTCTGTTATAAGGTATTGAATTTAAAAACAATGTCATTCCTTCTGATTTGTTTAACATTTATATACATTATACTGC
This sequence comes from Kodamaea lidongshanica (nom. inval.), assembly GCA_030562865.1. Lineage (NCBI taxonomy): Eukaryota > Fungi > Ascomycota > Pichiomycetes > Serinales > Debaryomycetaceae > Kodamaea > Kodamaea lidongshanica (nom. inval.). The sequence goes on from JAKUAJ010000165.1 coordinate 44,552, forward strand.
TGGTTTGTTTTGATGGTCACCAAAAAGTGAATCCGTACATAACATTTTCGCCCAATTTTGGCAAAAAAAGCAAACCATTCGTTAGTATCAACGTATTATGACTGTTTTGATCGTTAACTATGTTCAGAATGAATAAATAATAAAATGTTCAATGTTGAAAAATGCTGACGGTTGGTATCTACTATGATTTTCAACTTTATGTATTATTTACAGTAATATGAATAGTATATTACTTTGATGAATAGTACAGTAACTTTATTATAAACAGCACAGTAACTTCATTATAAACAGCACAGTAACTTCATTATAAACAGCACAGTAACTTCATTATAAACAGCACAGTAACTTCATCATGAATAATACATCACCTTCTATAATATAGTAACATCATTATAAACAGTACAGAACCTTCATCATGAATGTGGTACATATTCTGACAATTATTATCACACTAAAACCTCCATTAATAAGCTAACAAATACTCCTGAAACCCCCACATTCAAATTGTTTCCAAATAGCCTTGGGTCTGTTCCAGTTGGCTTGCTTGGTTGGGCGGCGCTTCATCTGTATTGAAGAGTCCAAAATAGGAAATTTGGAACTTTGATGTATAAAGGCAGGAAAAAAAGACAAAAAGTACCATGGCTATTCGTCTTAATGAAATTCAAGCTCCCAGAGAGGAGACCCTGTGTGATTGCTTCAAGTGCAATTTTATTGGCAAAAACAAGCCAATTTTAGTCAAGTTGTTGATTGGTGGAATTATCTGTCCAATATTGTGGATTTTCAACATTAGTGTCGTTCTCTTTATTATATTTTCAAAGGAAAACAGAGCCACTTTGAATGAGAGGCATTATCAACGAGTTCACAGCTTTAAAGATCTCATGTGGTACTCTTTGGGCTGTTTGGCTATTTGGTGCATGTTTGCGGCTGCTGTTGTAGATAGAATTCGATGTAGTGATTGTGTTTAGTTATGAAGGTGGGTTCTTTGAGATTTGTAGTGCGAATGGGTGACAATAAGATGTGAACCAATTAAATCTATGTTGTATTTAGATTGTATCTAGGTTGTATAAATGTGAATTGTATAAATCTAACTTGTATATTATGCCTAGCTTGTATATTTAACATAGCTTTGTTTTGAGTTTATAATTAATAAAGGTATCATATGAATACGCTACTCACTCAATCATATCATTGGTATTGGATTTACTCAATCATATCATTAGTATTGGATTTACTCACTCATATCAATTAGTATCGGATTTAATCAATCATATCAACTACTATTGGATTTACTCAATCATATCAACTACAATTGGATTCGCACACTCGCTCCGCTCGATTCCTTACTCACTCACTCGCTTCGCTCGTTCGCTCGTTCGCTCGTTCGTGTCGTCCTATATGCACACCAATCCCGAGTCAAAGCCCGAGTCAAAGCAAAACCCGAGTCAAGGCAAAACCTTTTTCAATTGACTTCACCAAAGAATAAAAAAACATCAATGATTAGAAGATATTCAACCAAAACACTCTTGAGAACACCATTCTATGAAGCCCACCTTGAGTTGGGAGGTAAAATGGTTCCTTATGCCGGCTTTGAGATGCCCGTTCTCTACAAATCGCAAACTCACATTGAATCCCACAATTGGGTAAGATCCAAATGTGGATTGTTCGATGTTAGCCACATGTTACAACATAAATTTTCAGGTTCTGGTGCCATTGAGTTGTTACAAAAAATAACCCCAATTGATTTGAATGCACTCGGTCTTAATCAGCTGTCACTCTCGGTTTTGTTGAATGAGGAAGGTGGAATTATTGATGATTGTATCATTACCAAACACGCAAATGATAAATTCTACATGGTTACAAATGCTGGACGTCGTAAAGAAGACGTGGACTTTATCAATAAAGAAAAGAAAGTGATAGAAAATGTGAATCACGAGACTTTCGAAGGTACTTTGTTAGCAATTCAAGGCCCAAAAGCTTCTGAAATTTTACAAAAATTCACCAATGAAGACTTGTCTAAAATAATTTTCGGTCAGGTTAAAAATGTTCAATTGAAATCACCAATTGATGGTGAGGTTCATTTGGCAAGATCAGGGTATACTGGTGAGGATGGGTTCGAATTATCTATTCCTTCAAGTAATCCACAAGAGCAAGCTAAAGCTTTGGATTTCTTTAAAATCTTAATTAACGAATATCCAGAAATCGTAAAACCAATTGGTTTGGCTGCTAGAGACTCCTTAAGATTAGAAGCTGGAATGTGCTTATATGGATACGAATTAAACGAGCAAATCACTCCAATTCAAGCATCTTTGGCTTGGTTAATTCCAAAATCAAGAAGAGACAGCAATGCAACTTTCAATGGTGCCCTGAAAATTTTACAACAATTAAATGATAAATCTTTGGTTAAACAGAGAAGAATCGGTGTTATTTCCAAAGGTCCATCCCCAAGAGAAGGTAACAAAATTTTCAATAATGATGGCACTCAAATTGGTTATATCACATCAGGTTCTCCTTCCCCAACTATTGGTGGTAACATTGCCCAAGCTTATATTGACAAGAGTGCCAAAATCGGCAGTGGTATTAAGATTGAGATTAGAGGTAAATTGAGAGATGGTAACGTTGCAAAGTTACCATTTGTGGAGAGTAATTTTTACAGGGGGTAATTATTTACAGGGGTAAGTATTTGGTTGAAGTTGAAAATTGATATTTAGTTTGAATAGAGAGTTGAATTGAAGCGAACGAGCGAACGAGCGAAGCGAGTGAGTGAGTGAGTAAGGAATCGAGCGGAGCGAGTGTGCGAATCCAATACTAATTGATATGAGTGAGTAACGAATGAACGAACGAACGAACGAACGAACGAACGAACGAATGAACGAATGAACGAATGAACGAACGAATGAATGAACGAACGAACGAACGAACGAACGAACGAACGAACGAACGAACGAACGAGCGAACGAACGAATGAGCAGACGAACGAACGAATGAGCAGACGAACGAACGAATGAGCAGACGAACGAACGAACGAACGAACGAACGAGCGAACGAACGAGTGAACGAACGAGTGAACGAACGAGTGAACGAACGA
>JAKUAJ010000166.1:0-23703 GCA_030562865.1 Kodamaea lidongshanica (nom. inval.)
TTCGCTGGTTCGCTCGTTCGCTCGTTCGTTCGTTCGCTCGTTCGCTCGTTCGTTCGCTGGTTCGTTCGTTCGCTGGTTCGTTCGCTCATTCGCTCGTTCGCTGGCTCGTTCGCTCATTCGCTGGTTCGCTGGTTCGCTCGTTCGCTCGTTCGCTCGTTCGCTCGTTCGCTCGTTTGCTCGTTCGTTCGCTCGTTCGTTCGTTCGTCCGTTCGTTCGTTCGTTCGTTCGTTCGTTCGTTCGTTCGTGTGTGAGTGCGTGAGTGAGTGAGAACAAATGAAGTGACTGAGTTTGTTCGCTTGTTCGCTCGTTCGTTCGTTCGCTCGTTCGTTCGTTCGTTTGACCGAGCGAGCGAGACAATTAAGTGAGGGAATGAGAATGGCTAAAATATAACGATTGTACACTACATAGTGAAGCAGTTCGAACTCCTCTCATAAAGAAATCAGCTTAAACATCTCATGTTGGTATACTGGGCACTAAATGTACCATTTCTTATTAATCTTGAGGTTGTTGGAGCACATTAATAGTTTAGAATACCCATTAAATAAACTCGACTCTACGGCTCTTCCATGGAATATCCTGCCTATTGGGATAAATTTGCTATCACACATAGCTTTGTATCAAGTTGGTTTGAAATGCTTTTTTGATTTATATGATCCTACAGTGAATACTTTGCTCGTTCAAGCGAGGGGCGAGTTGACCGAGTTGACCGAGTTGACCGAGTTGACCGAGCTAACCAAACAAAGCAACCCTGGAAATGATGTGTTCATAGAGCAAAATGACCCTTGAAAGCCGAATTAATCATTGTTGTTAAATGAACGTTTATAGTCAAATGAGCCTGGCTTTTAAAAATGGTTTTTGTAAAGCATTTTATTATTATTGAATCACAACTTGTTTGGATAACGAGCGAAGCGAGTTTGTGAGTTTGAAACATTATTGCGGAACGGGTCTTTAGAGGTTTGTTCCATTATTGTGGTGAATTTATTTGATATGAATATTTTTATGTATCCAGTGGTAATTGTCATGATTAAAGGTTTTTTGAATCCAATAGTTATTCATGATTAAACCTTTGGGGGTGGACGAGTAGGAACGTCGAGCGAACGAACGAGCGAAGCGAGTGAGTGAGTGAGTGATCAAGTGGTCAAGTGGTCAAGTGAGTGGGTGAGTGAGTGAGTGAGCGAGTTCGTACGCGAGTGCGTGACAGACAGACAGACTGGCTGACCATGTCATTAGTCCAAACACTCAAGAACGAAGCTACTACTATTCTTGCGAATGCGTGAGGAGAGTTAACCTTGAGAAAAGCAAAACTGTACTGTGCTTGTAGAAACTGTTTGATTTTTGCAGCCATTATCATCAAGTGTACCATAAAAGTATAAAAGAATACTATAAAAGAGTATCTTAAAATTAAGTTTTCGAAATTCCATAATTCATCACTTGAGACTTTATGACACTCCCTCACACTCTCGCTTCGCTCCTTCGCTCGTGTCTTTTGTTGAATTTTCTCAAGGGTACTAAGGTTAACAACTTCCTCTCGCTCATAAAGGTCCCTCCCTTTACTTTTTCTCAAGGTTAATACTCCCTCACTTACTCACTCGCTTCGCTCGCTCTTTTAATGAGTACATTTTGTTCACTACCCAAAATGGCAATTTTTGCAACAGGCAAGTTGTCAACCAAACGGTGTGATTGGTTAAGATCTTGTGCATATCTCAATTTCTTACGAACGAACGTATGAGCGAAGCGAATGAGTTTGTGAGTGAGTGAAGCGGTTTTCTTGAACAAATGAGCGAATCAATCACCTTAAACGAATGAGTGAAGCAATTGCCTTAAGAGTTTGGCCTAAAGTATTTATTATTTTCGGTACACTAGTTTGCTGAGAAAGCCGAGCTTGTACCAGTGTCTATGGAAATGTTTGATGAAGAATACAATAAACTCTATTCGATTTGTGTCATCAGTGGCGTTCTTTTGAGGTATTTTTGATGTGAAAATGTAATGGGGTAAGGGCTTTGGAGCGAACGAGCGAAGCGAGTGAGTGAGTGAGTGAGTGAGTGAGTGAATGCGTGAGTTCCATCTGTCTCTCGAAGATTTTGGGTGCAGATGGTGAGTACCAACGAGTGAGAATTTCAAGACTATGGATTCAATGTGAATTCAAACTGATTGAATATCATTCCAAAATGAAATTAACTTGAATGGTATTGATCAGATTAAGTTGATTGATATAGAGTACGTTAGGATACGTACGTTAGGGTAAGTACGTTAGGGTAAGTCCATTGAGTATACTGAATGGGTGCACTGCAATAAAACGAGCAAAGTGCGTGAGTGAGTGAATTCTGAGTGAGTGAGTGAGTGAGTGAGTAGCGAATTTTGAGTAGCGAACTCTGAGTAGCGAACTCTGATTAGCGAACTCTTAGTAGCGAACTCTGAGTGTGTAGTGAATTGTGTAGAATTAAAAGTAATTTATGTCCAATGCTAATTGTTCTGGATGAATACAATTTCAATGACTTCAATGATCTCTGTGATTTCACTGATTTCAATAAACTCTTGAATCTCTTTGATCTCGATATCAGATACTGCGTGGCCAACTACATTTCATCCCAAAACTCTTACATCATCACCAGCCATAAGAACATTGGTGTGACTACAACGTCAGACAATGGAACAAATCGAAATCATAAAAATATCAAATCAGCTAACCCTCCACTCACTCACTCACTCACTCACACTCCTCTCGTTTGTATATTACTTCTATTTTGTTCATTCAACTACCACACTCGTGCGTATGCTGATTCTTGGAGTTGCGGTACTTGTTAAACAATACCCATCAAACAAGTAGGCCAATGGGTGCAAGTCACTGTCACCATGAAACTTTTCGTAATCTCCATTATATGTACACCTTTTCAAAAGAAACTATTTTTAGGACTCTGGCTACAAGTACATATCCTGGTTCCGATTGAAACGTAACTATTGTTTTGGGCTAGACATGATTAGCTATTCATTATCAATAGTTGGTTGTTTTTTGGTGAATATCAATTGTGGCTCTTCAACGTATCCTGATGTTCCGATTGCTACAAAAAGTCCAGTGGTTGATTCCCTCAAACGACTCTCCGTTGCTGAGGGTGTGCGTTTGCTCACGAACGAACGAACGAACGAACTCACTGACTCACTCACTCACTCACTCACTTCGCTCGTTCGCTCGTTCGCTCGTTTGTGCTCACTTGTACTCGCATCCACTACCACCATGTCATTACTTGTGCAACCAACCTCCATACTCTTAAGCCTCCAAACTGATCCAGAATCGTCATCTGTGAAATCAATTGCAATATAGTCTTGAATTATTGTATTTGTTAGTGATTTCATCCATTCATATACTATACTATTCATAATAAATTTTGATTCTCATAGAGGGTTTGTACATGTAGTATGTACATTGGAGTCGACTTGGGGTAGATATATGACGAAAATGCAGAATTATACTTGCCAATACTCGTCAGTCAAAACCACTAATAATCACATTTGACAATCAGACACCGAATTCATTACGAAAACTCGATACTGCTACAGAAATTACCACACTATTATGAAACTGTAAATGGGTGATGCAAGAAATGATTGAATAGGCTTTCCGATAGACAGTTATCATGTGGAAGTTTTTCTCAAGGTTAGCTCCCTCCCTTACTCAAAACGTAAGGACCTTTGCTGAATATCAGTTGGTTTATTTCAATCAAGCTATCATGATAAAAATATGCATATCCAGTCTCCTGTAACACAGCAACATGCATTGCATTCAAGATGCAGATATCATTTCATAGCTGCGAAATGTCTAAATGAGAGTATGGATGAGAAAGTTCGTACACACGATTGGCGAAGTAAAGTGAGTGAGCGAGTGAGTGCAAATCATGGAAATCATATAATTAGTATTGAATTCAAAAAATTCGCTACTCACGAACGAACTGACGAACTGACGAACTGACGAACTTACGAAATAACGTAATAACGTAATAACGAAATAACGAAATAACGAACTAACGAACTAACGAACTAACGAACTAACGAACTAACGAACTAACGAACTAACGAACTAACGAACTAACGAACTAACGAACTAACGAACTAACGAACTAACGAACTAACGAACTAACGAACTAACGAACTCACTCGCTACGCTCGTTGTTTCCTGGATGCTCTTCCAGATTAACAGCGAGAATGTCCTTGATTGTTTTTGTAGATACCCTTGAGTATGGTTTATTAATGCAGCTCCTAATAAATGACCACGGTTGATTTGTATCAATTTCCGATATAGTGTAACGGCTATCACGGTTCGCTCTCACCGAGCAGACCCGGGTTCGACTCCCGGTATCGGAGTTCTTTTTTGGAGAAAAACATTAGGTTGAAACTTTGTATTCCCAAGTGACTGTTACTCCCAGAATATTGGAGCTGTACATTAATTTTTGGCAATGTGATTGAAAGCTCTGTGAGTAAATTAAAGAATACGCTTTCAATCGATAACAGTATGGAGCTTTGGTTATAATTGGCAACCACTTTCAAGTCATACAAGCGGTTTTAGCTCAGTTGGGAGAGCGTCAGACTGAAGAGATTCAGTCAAGTTATCTGAAGGTCATGTGTTCGATCCACATAAACCGCATTTTTTACATCAGAAGGTGTCGTTTGATCGTTGATTACTTCAAGTCATCTAAAAGTCATGTGTTCGATCCATAACAAATGTGTTTTTACATTAGAAGCTGTCGCTTCCTGGCCTTTCTCCGGAAAACGTTTGGCATTATCATTGGGAGGTCAGACCGAAAGCTCATTGCTTTGCTGGATGTTGATTTAAAAGACATGGGATTTCATCAATTAGCTCACACACACGCGATCAATGTAACTTGCTTTCTGGGTCGCAATTTTCAGCACACTAATCTATACAAGCCAAGAAGGGTGCAAGAAGGGTGGCTTTATATGGAGGCATTTCTGTATAGGAAACAGCTCAATTAAAAATTCATACCAACATTGACAAGTGTCGTGTGTTGATGATGTAATGATCTTTTCAAATGGCACCTGGATCATGAAGAGAGAGTGAGTGTGCTAGTGAGTGAGTGAGTGAGTGCGTGAGTGAGTTCGTGGGTGTGAAGCGATAAATCAAACACTCTTCATTTGAGAGTCACCAATAAGTTGTGTGAAACTCCGAAATCTCGTCTGGCTTGTCCGCTTGTACACATTGTTTGGCCTTTTTGCACCCAAACCACATGGTTACAAAGCGTATAGATTGAAGGAAACCATCTTTTTTCTCAAGGAATCAACATGAAGAAAGAAGACCCATGATAATGATGTTGAGTGACTTTGCTTACAAACTATTATATCACAAGAATGTCCATATACTTTTCACACTCAGTCAAACTATTTCATAAATTACTTTCAAATGAATTCTCTACTCACTCGTGCACTTCAATGTCCCCCTCTGAGAGACTTGATTTTCAAGGCTAGACATAACTAAGAAAAGTGTCACCCAATCGCCAATCTAGTTAGATTTCAGGTAGGCCCTCAAGCACTTCTGTGTGGTCTACACATTCATTTAGATTCTTCTTGGGCCTCATACTTTACGCAACGTCGGCCTAGGTGTACATATCGAGACTGGAGTCACCACATATACAGATTCCAAGAAAGCTTCTGATTGTTCTTGTTGAGAAAGCTCTAGTTATTTGCTCAATATAACGTGTAAGCATACTGATGAATGGAATTTTTCAGATTGAATTTATAAAACTGGGCCTTGACATTCAATAGGCGTACATTGTATGATGGGCAATGTAGCCAGAATGGACTTTCATAACACACTAAACAACATCATAGGTGATTACGGCTTTGACTAATTTTGAGTATGAATGGTAATTTAGTGGGAGAGAGATTCATCAAACTATGTTTATTGAACTATATTAAGTAGATTCATGAAATAGCTTCATGAAACTATATTCAGTAGGCTATAAACATCACTAAACGTTCACATTCTTCTTTCTGTCACTCACTCACTTGCACGCACGAGCTCACGCACGAACTCACGCACGAGCTCACTCATTCACTCACTCACGCACGAACTCACGAACTCACTCGCACTCACTCGCTTCGCTCGTTCGTTCGCTCGTTCGTTCGCTAAAGTGCGTTCCAAACAACCCCATCTGTGTTATGCAAACCCGAATTCTGCTGATGGAACTTGAGTGAGAAAAAACGAAACAACTCATATAGTGAAAAGGTTGAATAATCAAACGTCCTCTTGTATTGAATATTATATTGAAATTAACTGGAAATTAGCTAGAAATTTGAAAAATATCACTATAATCCGAAGATTTATGATTCGAGCTCACCTCAATTGTTTAGAGCAGAGAGAGAATACTTACTGTTCAGCATCTCTTTGTCAATGGAATTAATCGTTACTCGCACGTCTTTAAAAACGCCTATTCGTATTCTGGACACTAGCTGGCTCAAAAAAACTATTCACAGAAGAACGCATAATAAGAATAATGCATAGTGAGAATTATCGCACAGCCAAAACCGAGAGTATCTGACTGAACTATGGAAAGAGATTGAGATTCAGATGAGCTGATGATCAATATTTCCCTAAACCTCACGAATTCACGAACTCACGCACTCACGCACTCACGCACTCACTCATTCACTCACTCACTCACTCACTCACGCACTCACGCACTCACGCACTCACTCATTCACTCACTCACTCACGCATTCACTCGCTTTGCTCGTTCACTATGCATGACTCGAATGCATTGCAAGTTGTCTTCATGTGGCCTTAGCTTTAGTTCTATTAATCGGTTTCCTTATTTCTGTGCTTGAGCAGAGTACCTGTAAAGTAAACCGACTTTGACTGAGCCAACCTTGTTTGGTCAAGAGAACTGAACTAGAACGTGATCATGGTTATCGAATGTAGGGATAAGATTATTAGATTACTACTAGGTGGAATCTAGGGATATTATTAGATTACTACAAGGTGGGATTGAGTGATTTTGTCAGTGTGAGCTACGTATGAAAGTAGTTACAGATAACAATTCATCTAGTTTATCGTTTTCAATGCCACCTTGAGCTGAAAGGTTCTTATGAATACTGCTTGATGAAAACAGTTGACATTGAAGATTAGATTATTCCTGGGCGTATGCTGAAGCAAACTATTTTTTAAAACTCTTGTTACGAGTTACTAAGGATTTGAACACCACTTCTTTTAGAGAAAAGTTCCATAATCATCAATCAAAGTTTTGTCGTACATATGATTGCCAGGTGATTTTCAGTGCGTGAATAGAAGATCGGTTACATAATCAAATTCACAACGATTGATATCCAGTGCGACAATATACAAGTTTCCAATTGCAAGATGACCAACTTTTCTTGACCCTTACCACAATAATAAAGCAAAGCATTCTATCCATTAACATTAATTCAATCATTTTATTGAGATAATTTACATTCTTGAAGACCAAAATGCTTTATCACGGCCAATCTTATGGCTGAGAAGTAGGTCCTGACCTTTCAGGTGCACATTTTCTTTCGGACAGATGCTTTTGGCTGGGTGAAAAAGAAACATCAAAACAGTAGACGAAAGGTATTCGGAACTAAAGGAATGCAGATTCATAAAACAAGTGTGATAGAAGGATTCAAAAATCAAACTCATGGAAAGGAAGATGTCTGGAATAAGCCAAGTGATAGCATTCAGACCGACAATATGCACGTGTAAGTGTCTAGCTTGATAAGTCAACACACGGTGCAGGCACTTTTACCGATTAACTAGACATAATGCGCGATTGAGCTACGCTTCTATTCGAATCTATGAGTTTCTGGAAACCGATGACTGATAGATCTCCACAAACATACTCAAGCACTCTAATAACATTTTGGAGTTCACTTTGATTGATGGCTGCATATCTTCAAGCGGATCTTATCAAACAATTGAGGCCAAGGTTTATGAAACATGTCTCAGGCAGCAGAGCAGTGAAAATGGAATCTAAAAGGTAATATTCACTATAGTTGTATGTCACAACCTTGCAAAACGCATCTGCAACTATTATAAAACATCAAACATGTGATATAATTGAGTACGACTTGCCGTGAAATCAGATCTTCCTGTGGATTTTCAAGGACCGTCGTGGATGCACCAAACATCGCAAGAAGCAACGCTCTTCCCACCATAAGACCCGCTGTCCGGATAAACCAATTCCAGGGTGATAAGTGGTTAAGAAGAAAAGAGAACTCTTCTTGGCCGACGTCTCCACATTGTTACGTTGCCGTCAGACACACATGCAAGTACCGGAATTTTAACCGGTTTCCCTTTCTATCAAGATACAACCAGAATGAGCGGGTTTCAATTCAGGGTGGGGTTGTGAGGAGAAACTTAAAGTGAAAACGCATGGTTGAATAAACCAGAAAGTAGCACTTACAGGATATAAGACATACAAGGAAAATTATAAAGTTATCAATAGTCATTCAAGCTTGCCTATGCAATGGCTTTTTTGTAATCAAAAAAAGAGATACAAGTGGGGGTCAGTTGAATTCTTTTACGGTCCCATCTACACTACAAAGTGCGTACACAGGTCCCAGCTAACAATGTTTGCCATTGCACTGGCTTAATGGAGGATATACTGTACTAAAGGCTCACCAGGGTGAAGAATTCTTATGATAGTCACCGCAACGGAGAATTCTCTGATGTGATTTTCCAAATGAAGAGTCCAAACCTCTTTACCAGTCACTCATTTTGGATGCATTGATTAAAAACATTGTGAATGGGGTGGTAAGTGAGGATAATTTACCTCATATATTATTGGATATTCGAATAGTGTTTTGCAGTATACTCGTTGATGCTTCTATTGGTTCGCTTGATAGCGATATACACACGTGCAATTTTGTAGTGTGTTCCATTTGTGTACGGGCATTTGTGTTTTTCGCAAACCAGAATACAAAAGGCTGCAAAAAAACAAAACTTAATTTTTACAAAAACACGAACAGTCGGAACAGCTTTATTGACATACTAACAATCGAAAGCAGCGAATGTTCAAATCAACCTCATTTAAGTGGCCCAAATTCAACGGTTCGAAGGAGATGGATATATCTTCTTTCTTCACCAAGGCGCTAACCAATCCAAGTAACTTGGATCCAACGGATAACACCACATTTGTGTACCAAGCAGGTGCTGATAATTCAAACTCTCCTCAACAATCCAAAGAAGATACCGAAACGGGTTCCGAATATAACCATTCTCAGTCAGGAGCAGAACCCGTCAACGGCCAGGATTTAAGGGGGAGTGACGATCAATCATCTCCTGTGTATCTGGACGACACAACTATCGTGGGTCCAACAGATGACAACAGATATACCCACCAAGCAGATACTGATCATCCGAACATCTTAAAAATTGAAAACTCATTTGCCATGGAGTTGAATGAAAAATTGATTAAACGCCCATCGGCTGAAGTGGAAATCATGAAAGTCATAGAAGCCAAAATGGTATTAGGAATTATCTGTCCAAACAGATACACTCCTGGAGCAAACAAATTTGAAACTTATATTGGCACACCTGAATACCAAGAGTTCAAGGAATATATACAAGTTGCCTGGAAAGCAATGAAGAAACCCATCTTTAATGAACGTGCTTCAAAGGTATACCAGGACGTTGTCGATTTTATGCCTCTTTCAGTCATTTTAATCTGTTTTGAAAAGTTGCCAATGTTGTTGTCAGACCCTGTTTTTATTTGCAAAGACACTTCTATGGTGGAGGTGGACGCAGCGAGTATGGTTGGATGTATTAAACATATACTTTTCAAAATCAATAATGAACGGTCTTACTCAACTATATCATGGGATCCTACACATGGCGCATGTTCTCCGAAGAAGATTTCTTGTGATTTACATATAAATTCCAAGTACCGTGAGCTTTTTGGGAAGCAAGTTACTTCGGAATATATATCATCATATTCTTGGGCCTATAGAGTAATTGAATTGGTTTTCGAAGAATTCATTTATCAAATGGAATTGAGACCTGCTCCACCTGTCAGTTGGATCAAAAGATTATTTACACGACTGAAATCTCCCAAACAAAATACCTTGGAAACTCAACAAGACGTACCTTCACCACCACCATTATCGGAACCGAAAGAGCAGATTGAATCCGAGAGTCCCATAAAAGTGAAGTTTGTCAACCGGATCAAAAAATTGTTTACACGTCTGGAATCTCCCAAACAAAATACCTTGGAAACTCAACAAGAGGTACCTTCACCGCCACCATTATCGGAACCGAAAGAGAAGATTGAATCCGAGAATCCCATAAAAGTGAAGTTTGTCAGTCGAATCAAAAAATTGTTTACACGTCTGGAATCTCCCAAACAAAATACCTTGCAAACTCAACAAGAGGTACCTTCACCACCAACATTATCGGAACCGAAAGAGAAGATTGAATCCGAGAGTCCAATAAAAGTGAAGCATGTCAGTCGAATCAAAAATTCGCTTAAAACTTTGATGACACCATCACCTTTAAAAGAACAAAATAATAGTGAGACTCCGAGCCCAAAAATGAAAAACGGCAATAATAAAACTCGTGGGATGAACTTTTTAGGAGTACCACGAATGCGTGGAAGACCAAAAAAACCGTTCAAGAAGTTCAAGATTTTGAGTTCCAATCCCTCCAATATAAGAATACTAAAAGTGATAGGAACCATGATGATAATAAACGTAATTCTGGTTGCTACCGAAAAATTGTTTATACGACTGGAATATCTCTTTCAAACTCAACAAGACGTACCTTCACCGAAATCAAAAGAGCAGATTGCATCCAAGAGTCCCATAAAAATGAAGCGTGTTAGTCGGATCAAAAAAGGTAAGACCCGAGCCCAAAAAGCAAAATACAGCTATACACCAAACGGCCCAATAAGCTACACAGAACTTTCTCCAATGACTCCACCAATACAACTTGTGTGTGAGTGTTATAGTGTTTTTGTTGACAAGCACAGGTTAAGGATACAGAGAGTGAGTGTTTTCCTTATAAACACTGTCTTACCAATCATAATTTTCATTGCTATAATAAGAAAATGATCGGATTCCAAAGAGGACAAAAAATTTGGTGTGTTGGGTAATCGGTTGACATAATAGAAGATTGAAGTTTAGAAACCGGTATAGATATGGTTCAGGGTATGAGAATAAAGGAATAGCATTATGATTTTGTAGCAAACGATAGACTAGGTGTAAAGCTGTACAGTTGTTAGCGTACACACTTTGTACATGTGTAAAGCTGTACAGTTGTTAGCGTACACACTTTATACATGTGTAAAGCTGTACAGTTACACACTTTATACATGTGTATACTATATTCTGGTCTACAACCATACCCTATGTTATTTACAACATTCTATCACGGGTAGGGGTACAAGGTTTACAGTTATCGTATTGTATCAGCTCTGCTGAGCACGAATCATCGAAGCGCAGTCAAGCACGTTCACAAAGTGATGTGATCAACCCAAAGTTAGTGTTACAGATGAATACGGGCAAATATAATCACTGCTTGATTAAGCTGGTGCTACATGTATTTAGCTGTCAAAGTATTTAATTCGCTACTCTCGCACTCACTCACGCACTTACGCAAAGGTACCAGCCCAAGCCAACTGTAATACATTACATTTCTATACTTGACATTCGTCAGCAAATGGAAATCATGAATATAATGTATTCAATATAATTTAAGTAAACATCTTGGTTTTGTTTCTGAAGGTAACGATTGCAGATATGCTTCGATCCTTTTTCATTCAACATGACACAAGATTTCAAGATAGAAAGATTAGTAGTGTATGAGCTTATCTTTGCAAATTCACAATTGAATTCATGATACTAGAGAATTCACTACTCACAGGCTACAACTTAACGAGCACTCTCAGCAAAGTGAAAAAGTTTACAGTTATGGGGTATTTCTTTTGACATGTGAATGTCACTCATAGCACCCACAATAAAAGACCTCCGTAAGTATCAGGCACAAGACAAGATTCTACGATAATCTATTTTTATAATCTAGTTTCTTTTGGGTGAAACTGAGATCCAAGATCCATGTAACCTTATATTCGATCGTATGTAGTTATCATCTTACACGAAACACCATAAACAAAGTATATTAATAGAATCTAAATACACTAAAACTTGCACTCACGAACTCACGAACTCAAACTCGCACTCACGAACTCACGAACTCAAACTCGCACTCACTCACCTGCTTTGCTCGTTAGTGTATTAATAGAAACAATCTAAATACACTCAAACTCAAACTTGCTCTCACTCACTTACTCACTCGCTTCGATCGTTCGTTCATAAACAAAGTGTATTAATAGAAACAATCTAAATACACTCACACTCGCACTCATTTTCGCTACTCACTCACTCGCTTCGCTCGTTCGTTCGTTCGTTCGTTCATATATTAATAGAAACAATCTAATATCTATGCATCAAACCTCACACAAACATTCGCCAACAATCATCATCGCATCGGAAACTTGCCGAAAAAGCAATATGACGTATGGAACCCCAGATTCAATCTAAATTTAGAATAACAAACTGTTGTAGTATAAATACCAAAGAATCACCCTCCTTATGGTCATCAACAATGCAACTCTCACAAACCTTCTCATACTTGACTTTAGTCTCTATCGCTGTCGCCTCCTCAACTTTCAGCTTGATCTCAATCAGATCTGGAAGTCCATACCAATACCTGAGCATCAAATCTACCGATGGTAAGATCATGGTTGGTAGTGGGGACGCCACTGTGTTTGAATTGAAAGATGACAAGTCCTTATGGAATGCCGACTCCAAAAAGTATGTTGCTTTAAAGAACGATGCTTACGTTGAAGTTGACCAAGCTGACAAGAATTTTGGTGTTAAGGATGGTTACTTAACTTACACCGACAAAGGCTTTTATGCTTGTCCAAAGGACGGAAGCATCCCATTAACAGATGCCTGTCAAGACAAGGCCGGATCTCCAATTGCCCTTAAGGTGCAAGAAAAAGAAGTCCCACCAGCTTCTATTTTCTTTAGTTTGATTTCAATCAGATCCGGTAGTCCTTACCAATACCTGAGCATCAAGTCCACCGATGGCAAAGTTGTGCTCGGTAATGGAGATGGAACCGTGTATGAATTAAAAGGTGACAAGTCCTTATGGAATGCCGAATCCAAAAAATACCTCACTTTGAAGGATGATGCTTATGTTGAAGTTGACCAAGCTGACAAGAATTTTGGTGTCAAGGATGGTTACTTGACTTATGGAGAAAAGGGCTTTTACGCCTGTCCAAAGGATGGGATTATTCCATTGACAGATGCTTGTCAAGACAAGGCTGGCTCTCCAATTGCCCTTAAGGTGCAATTGAAGGAGGTTACTAAACCACAAGATCCAAAGCCAGAAGACCCAAAGCCAGAAGATCCAAAACCACAAGACCCAAAACCACAAGACCCAAAACCACAAGACCCAAAACCAACTGGTAAGGTTCAATTTGGTATCATCACCATCCGTTCCGGATCCAAATTCCAAAACGGCCCAATCAAAAAAGTAAATGAACACCTCCACGTCTTTTCCGTTGGTGGACAAGCTGGTAATGAAGTCTCCTTCACCTTAAACACTGATGGTTCTTTAGTGGACCAAGATGGTCTTGGGGTATACTGGGACAGTGCAACCGGTGAGTTGGGTAACGTGGACCCATGGGGAGTGCAAAAGCCAACCACCGGCTTCTCAATCAAAAAGAACAACTTGGTGCTTAACGGTCACAACAACTGGAAGGCTTGTCCATCCGGCCCAGAACAATACTCTTTGGCCAATAATGACTGTACTGGAGGTACTGGCATTGCTTTGCACGTTGTGAACCCAAAGAATGTTTAAAGGGTAGAGTAGCAAACGAACGAACGAACGAGCGAACGAGCGAAGCGAGTGAGTGAGCAGTAAAGTAGCAGTGGCATGTATTCCTGGTGCATTAGCTGCCTGTGTATTCTGTATGAGCTTCCTGATGATTTATGAAATAAAATGAAACCAATAATATGTAGGTATATGAACGTAAAGTATCATCTTGATATCACGTCACTTGAATAGCGCAGATCCTCTAATCGTTGTGGAAAGTTTAGTTTAGTTCGAATGTGCTCTTTGAGGTGCATGGCACGTATGACCCGGACAAGCTGAGATTTTGCTATAACCTTGAAAGGGTATGAAAATGAATGTGGTGGAGTTTGGCGTATCTTGTTTAGTTATGAGTCTACAGGACTCAGGTAGTGGGTTCCTCTATGAATTCATGTTTACGGACTCTCTGAGTATTCGTATTTTCGGACTCTGTGAGTATTTGCATGCTATCCAACGCTACATGTAAAGAGTAACCATGTGGTTAAAAAGCATGTATGAACAATTTCAAGTAACATGAACACTTTCAAGTAACATTGTATGAACAATTTTAAACTCACTCGCTTCAGCATAGAGGTGGACTGCTATTTCGACTTTTTGTACTACAAAATAAAGGACATGATCAAGGTTGTTTGAGTATACGATTTACATGGTACTTTTGGTTAGTGTATCCAGTACATTCAATATCAGTATAATCCATTTTCATTCGATTTCACCAAATTATACGTTTGAACCCATCAATCATCAATCCCTTACCAAGTAAGCCATATTTCTCATAAACCGGAATTTACATCAAATAGGTTTTAGTAATAACAGAGTTTGTGCACGAGCAAAGTGAGTGAGTAGTGAATTTTACAAACTGACTGTTTTAAGCATATGTTGGTTTGTAATGCCAGGGTTATGATATAAAATGAAAGTAGAATATGGAATTAAGAAGGACAGTATAGTCAAAGTCAGCATAGTCAATCTCAACATACTCTAAAGTCTTGTTTTTGGTTAGTTAGAGAAGTTGGTTAGTTAGAGAAGTTGGTTAGTTAGAGAAGTTGGTTAGTTAGAGAAGTTGGTTAGTTAGAGAAGTTGGTTAGTTAGAGAAGTTGGTTAGTTAGAGAAGTCGGTCAGTCAGAGAAGTTGGTTAGTTAGAGAAGTCGGTCAGTCAGAGAGGTCGGTCAGTCAGAGACATCAGAGAAGTCACTCACTCACTCACAAATCACTTTGCTCACTTGTTCGCTATTATACAAAGGAGTGAATTTAAGAAGCGGAGTGAGTAAGTAGTGTACGGTATAAGAGAGTACGAAAATGTGTTGCGTGAGTGAGTAGCGAAAATGAACGAGTAGTGAATTCTGTTTGAATATGATTAAAGTGATGGTTGTGCTTATAATCTAGTAACAATTGATTTGGATGATTTGGATGATTTGGATGATATTCAATCTTCATGCCAAGTCTGCCAATAAGCTACATTACTAACTTTAAGAATGTTAGCGTATATCTATCTATATTGGCCTAAATCATAGAGGCTTATAAGACTCATAATACACTATATTCGTGAAGTTACATATCCTGGCACTCACAACAAACGAGCGAACGCAGGAAGCGATTGCGAGAGTGTGTGAGTGTGTGTGAGTGAGAGAGTGCGTGAGTGAGAGTGCGTGAGTGAGAGAGAGTGAGAGTGCGCGAGAATTCTCATTTGAGCTTTTGCAGCCAATTCCCAAGGGTGAGCTTTTGCAGCCAATTCCCAAGGGTGAGCTTTTGCAGCCAATTCCCAAGGGTCCCCCCTTGGTGAGAATTGATATCCACATTTTTATATTAATTTATTCAATCACTTCTATATCAGTTATATTCACTCACTCTATCCATTTTATTCACTCACTCATTTCATACCCTTCAATTAGCTATATTTCAAACTAATTTAGCCAGTGAGTTACCGTCTTAAAGTTTACTCAATTTGTCTATATGACTCTCACATCTCTTTATAGATTGAAAAGGTGTATCCCATATTGAGAATGAGTTGGTGAGGCCATCAAGAAAAGACTGACAAATACTAGACAATTCCAATAGATTTTAATGAGCAAACAAAGCAAAGGAACCCATCAGCTGTTTATTCTTGATAATTAGCGAAAATTTTAGTATTTTGCGTTACGGGTCTTTGGAGGCATTGCAAATGCTACAACATTTTACAAATGATTATGAAATACTCTCTGAGTACTCGTTTTTTCGGACTCTCTATGAGTATTTCCGGACTCTCTATGAGTATTCATATTTCCCGGCTCTATAAGTATTCATATTACCGGACTCTCTGAGTACTCGTATTTCCGGACTCTCTGAGTACTCGTATTTCCGGACTCTCTGAGTACTCGTATTTTCGGACTCTTTGAGTACTCGTATTTCCGGACTCTCTGAGTACTCGTATTTCCGGAATCTATTTCCGCCTCTCTATGAATATTCATCCAGACTCTATTTGGTAACTCTGTAAACCTTGGAGTGATAATCTCAAATTGAGCTAAGCAAACCAAGCAATCGACAAGAATCTTGGCTTGCATACATCACCCAATGGATTGTCACTGTACCAGAATGGCAGTTTCGAGAATGTAGGCCAATCCCCAACGTAGCAAGAAAGACAACCAAAAGAATGGCAGGCAAAAAATGTGATACTCATCATCAATACTCATCATCAAATAGTTGAAACTCATGTTACCCCCATTTCGAATAAGCGAATGAGTGCGGACTAGTACATTGGCAGTCTTATTATTGCGGTGCGGGTCTTTAGAGGTACGAGCGAACAAGCGAACGAGCGAAGCGAGTGAGTGCGTGAGTGAGTGCGTGAGAGAGTGCGTGAGTGAGTGCGTGAGAGAGTGCGTGAGAGAGTGAGTGAGTGAGTGCGTGAGAGAGTGAGTGAGTGAGTGCGTGAGTAAGTGCGTGAGTTCGTTCGTTCGTTCGTTCGTTCGTTCGTTCGTGAGTTCGTTCGTTCGTGAGTTCGTTCGTTCGTGAGTGAGTTCGTTCGTTCGTTCGTTCGTGAGTTCGTTCGTTCGTGAGTGAGTTCGTGAGTTCGTTCGTTCGTGAGTTCGTTCGTTCGTTCGTGAGTAAGTGGGTGAGTGAGTGAGTGAGTGAGTGAGTAAGTGGGTGAGTGAGTGAGTGAGTGAGTGAGTGAGCTACTTCGCAAGCTTTATTTGCAATGTGGATATTCAGAGATTTTCACGTTTTCGGTTAAACCTGTAATGGATGAGAATGTCCAATATTAAAATCTCGTCAGATGAAACTTTTCTTTCGATTAATATCGTTCTGAGGTCTCTGTAGCAAAGACACAGCATAGCTTAACGTATGGTGTGATGCCAATCATGCATTGGTTTTTATTGATCATTTTTGTTAGTCCCCATAAGAATAGAGATGTACGTTTCAATTTCATTTCAAGCTGTATACAGAAATCCTTATTGCAGTTTGGGTCTTTAGAAGAACTTTATTGCACCATCGTGGATTTCCAACGAATAGTGCTGCGAAGCAGTACTATGAGTTCTAGAGTGTGTGAAATTGACTGACTTACTGACTGTCTGAGTGAGTGATTGAGTGATTAGAGTAACCGAAACAGCCAGTCAGTCAGTTAGTCAGTCAGTTAGTGAGTCAGTTAGTGAGTCAGTCACTCCCACTCCCACTCACGAACGAACAAACTAAATTAGTCACTCAGTCACTCAGTCACTCAGTCATTCAGTCATTCAGTCATTCACGCACTCACGAACGAGCGTAGAATTCCATTATAAATAGTGCTGCAAAGCATTACTATGAGTCCAGTGTATGATTTCATTACAAAAAGTTTATAAATCTACACTCTGACAACTTGTACATTCTCATCAATCAATATCAACTTGAGAATTCACCATGCTTGTTGGTTGATTCAAATAAAGGACTAGTCTCACACTCACTCACGAACAAACGAGCGAAGCGAGTTTGTTCTCACTCACGAACAACTCACTCACGCACTCACTCACGAACAAACGAGCGAAGCGAGTTTGTTCTCACTCACGAACAACTCACTCACGCACTCACTCAAATATTCGCTACTGTTGTGTTTCGGAGTGGCTACGACGTATTTTAGTACTTTCTTTTGCTAATTATTTAGCCGAGGGTTCCTCGCCTTTATATACTCTCATTGAGATGAGCAATATTTGTATGAGTTCGTGAGTTCGTGAGTTCGTGAGTAGCGAATATTTGGGTGAGTAGCGAATATTTTGGTGGGTAGCGAATATTTGAGTGAGTTCGTGAGTGAGCACCGACTATTTGAGTTCGGGAGTGAGTTCGTGAGTTGCGAATTCTTTTGAACGTTTTTGACTTTGAATCAGGTAAAGGTTAGTTAGATGAATAAAAAGGTGTATGGTGTAAGGTACAAGACATTGCGAGTTGCTATTTTATGTCTTCACATCACTCACGAACTCATGAACTCACTCACAAACGAACGAACGAGCGAACGAACGAGCAAACTTACTCACGAACTTACTCACTCACTCACTCACACTAGTATTTGCAACTCACACACACTCACTCACACAAATATTCGCTACTCACTCACCCACTCACTCACTCACTCTTTGCTCGTTCGCACTCGCACTCGCTCACTCACTCGCTTCGCTCGTTCGTCTAAAGGGTCCCCCCTTGATCAATTCTCATTCTAAAAACTCACTAAATGGTTCCTTCTAAACAACATCTAATGTCAAGCTTGCGATTAACAATAGAGATAACTCCAATAAATACTCCAATAAACATACCTTTGTACATGATTCCTTTATTCAAAGTACATGAACTTGGGTTGGCTTCATTTGTGCTGTATTGAAAAGGTGCAATTTGGGTGCATTTGAGGGCATTTATTTGCATTTTATGTGCATTTGGGTTCATTTTGATAATATATACCCACAGTGATGACAGGTTACATTTGATGCTATGGCTGAGTTCTGTAGGATTACGTATTTGATGTAATTTTAATTGGTCCCTGTGTCTGGTTTCTATTGGCTGTCAAGGTGACCCCAAATGTATTTAGAGGTGATTAAAGATGTTGATGGAGAAAGCGAACGAAACGAATGAGCGTAGCGAATTCGTGAGTGAGTTCGTGAGTAGCGAAAATGAGTTCGTGAGTGAGTTCGTGAGTAGCGAAAATGAGTGAGTGAGTTTGCTTTAAATTTTTGAAGATTGATTGGTATAGTTTGATGCCAAGGGTTGAGAGGTGCAGTAATAGAAGCACTAGGCAATTAGTGTAGAGTTTGATGGAACGAACGAACGAACGAGCGAACTCACGAACGAGCGAACTCACGAACGAACGAGCGAAGTCATGAACTAACGAACGAACTCACGAGCTCAAGAACTCACTCACGAACTCACTCACGAACTTACGAACTTACGAACTCACGAACTCACTCACAAACTCACGACTTACGATACATGAACGCTTAGTTCTCACGCTCCACTTTGATAGTTCTCACACTTTGAGTACCCTATTTCGCAAACATCAACACATTTTGTTGGGTCCTAGATACGCAAGTTCTAATTCATTTTATTGAACGAACGAGATATACTATGTAAATTGTCACGATCTCAATCAAACTCAAACGATATCAAGAGCGAAACGATATCAAGAGCGAAACGAATGGGAACGAGCGTTTGTTTGAGATTATGTAGAAAAAATGTGCATTGAAAGCTCACCAAGGGCTTTGCAGTAGTTTAGACTTTGTTTTAAAACGATACAATCAGTTTGTCTTTGAACGTAGAGATTGGTTGGAAATAGTTTATTGAAATTATAAGATATGAATGCCAATGATACAGATGAGAGTTGCAAGCTGTGGCCTCTCTCTTGGGATTATGTCTCTATTGGCTGCAGAATTGACAATGATTGGACATTGGATATGGCTCGGAAGTTTGGCAGTGAAGGTGTCAACGAGCGAAACGAGTGAGTGAGTGAGTGTGTGTGTGTGTGTGAGTGAGTGTGTGCGTGAGTGAGTGAGTGCGTGAGTGAGTGAGAAGCGAATCCTGGAGTGTTTTCGTGCGTGGGTGAGTGCATGTCTTCATGACTACATGACTCCATGACTATATGACTTTTCTCCTTTATGAATACCCACGATCGTTCTATACTTTTTGATGTTCTTTACTTTGTTTGATCAACTTGTATCTTTAAATCAATATAATTCACTACTCACTCGCGAACGAGCACCATTGGGAATTGGCTTCAAAAAATAGTCAAACTGAGACTTTCACCAAGGGTCCCCCCTTGGGAATTGGCTTCAAAAAAAGTCAGACTGAGATTAGTCTAACAATGAGTATACCTCATTTTGAAATGAACCATTGCAAACTCTATCCATTTGAGTACTTTAAAATCATAGACCGCATAGAAACTACTCTTGAATCGTAGTATTGGTATCAAGTTATCATGGTATTGAGTTCATAGATTATCAAGAGAATTCGCTACCCACTCCATACCATTAGTATTGAATACATAAGAATTACGTTCAATAAAATTCGCCATTTACTCATTCGCAACGGCACCACATACCCTCTTATAGTTGTACACATTACTGATTCCTGTTCTTTCGCTGAGTGAGTGAGATATTTTTATTCTTATTCTTATAATTAATGTGTAGCCAGTACCATTAGGTCAAGGTCAAGGTCAAGGTCTAGACACTCGCTTGAAGAAGCTCGCTTAACGAGCGAAGCGAGTGAGTGAGTGAGTGAGAGTGAGAGTGAGCGAACAAAGTGAGAGAGTTCGTGAGTTCGTGAGTTCGTGAAATCGTGAGTTCGTGAGTTCGTAATGTACATTGAAAATCCACGCACTCTCGAACTCAATCGCACTATCGAACTCAATCTCACTCACGCACTCAATCTCACTCTCGAGCTCAACTTCGCTCGTTTGCTTCAGGTCAAGGTCTGCGACCTAACTGTCATGATTTGACTAATTTGATAACTTTATTATTTCTTTGAATTCACTATTTTGACTTTAATCTTTAAAACATCTTTTCATGGTGTTGTAGCATAATTTATCCATCACCATGGAGTATTGGTAAAAGAGTGAAAACAAACGAGCGAAGCGAGTTTGTCAGTGAGGGAGTGAATGAGTGAGTGAGTGAGTGCGTGAGTGCGTGAGTGAGCGAGTGAGTGAATGAATGAGTGAGTGAGTGAGTGCGTGAGTGCGTGAGTGAGTGAGTGCCTGAGTGCCTGAGTGAGTGCCTGAGTGAGTGCCTGAGTCAGTGTGAACAAACTTGCAGCAACTCATTATGAAAGAAACTCGCTTGAAGACACTCGCTTGAAGACACTCGCTTGAAGACAATCACTTGAAGACACTCACTTGAAGACACTCACTTGAAGACACTCGCTTGAAGAAACTCGCTTGAAGACACTCGCTTGAAGACACTCGCTTGAAGAAACTCGCTCAAAGCAAATTCGCTTGAAGCAAACTCGCTTCGCTCGTTTGCTTCGCTCGCATTTTTCAAAAATATCAATGCTCAGACTTGGTATTCAAGTACGATTCTTACATCGGACTCCATTGCTATTAAAGAATCATGCATCATCAAAACTAAAACCAACCCCCCCATCACCTCCACCATCAAAACCAACCCCCCCATCAACCGTTCCCCCATCAACCGTTCCCCCATCAACACCATCCATTCCAAAGAACCCACCACCAACTGTTGGCGAATGGAATGAATTAAAACAACACATTCCAGGAGAGAAATCCCTAACTAATAAACTTACAGATAGAATGCCACAATTCCCCCTCTCCAAAGAAGTTGTTCCAACTCTCTTACCAAGACCTGGAGTACCTCAAGTTGGTAAAGATTTCACCTTTCGTCAAGTTGTTCAAATTCTTCAGAATAAAAAAGAACCTGAACTTATTTATGAAAGTGAACCTCATCGTTTATACTTTTTTGCTTGCTTTTGTTTAGCAGTTGTATTTACAGTATATGGTGCAGTTCTTAGTGAATTCGCATGGTTTCATGCTAATAAAGAATATCAAGAGAATCGCACTGAAAAAGATGAAGTACTTAGGAAACGTGAATGGGCAATTACATTAATTAAATATAGTGGGATGGGTATTGTTGCATTTTCAGCAGCATATTTCTTTAGTGTATTTCCTACACGATTAATACGTAGAATGTGGTATTTACCTGGACCTATTGAACACGTTAGATTTACAGCTTATCCAATGCTACCAGGTAGACCTACACCTGTGATTACTTTACCAATCAAAAGTTTGGTTCGTGGTCATAAAGCAAGAATTTGGACAGGTCGTGGGTTTTATGGTACTGCTGATAATTCAATGTTCTTCTTTGTACTTAAGGAAACTGGTGGCAAGAAGTGGGTAATTGATAGAAAAGGATTCTTTTGGGGTGATGGTAGAGTCTTTGATTTCTTATTTGGTAAAGAAACTATCGCAGCTGCTGAAGCTGGAATCCTTTATGATGAACAAATTGGTATAATGCATAGAGAAGTTAAGAAGAAGAAGAAGCAATTGAGACAAGAGCATGGGTTTTTTTGGAAATGGAAATTGGGTGGTCAGGAGTTGAAGGATGATGTTAAGAAGGTTGGTCTGTATGCGAAGAGTATTACGGGGGGTGGTGGATTAAGGAAGAGGGGTAAGAATGATTAGAGCGGACGAACGAGCGAACGGACGAACGAACGAGCGAACGAACGAGCGAACGAACGAACGAGCGAACGAACGAACGAACGAGCGAACGAACGAACGAGCGAACGAACGAACGAGCGAAGCGAGTTCGTGAGTGAGTGAGTGACTGAGTGAGTGACTGAGTGAGTGCGTGAGTGAGTGAGTGAGTGACTGAGTGAGTGACTGAGTAGTGAATTCTGAGCTCGTGAGTGAGTGAGTGAGTGAGTGACTGAGTGACTGACTGAGTGACTGAGTGAGTAGTGAATTCTGAGCTCGTGAGTGAGTGAGTGAGTGAGTGAGTGAGTGACTGAGTGACTGAGTGACTGAGTGACTGAGTGACTGAGTGAGTAGTGAATTCTGAGCTCGTGAGTGAGTGAGTGAGTGACTGAGTGAGTAGTGAATTCTGAGCTCGTGAGTGACTGAGTGACTGAGCTCGTGAGTGACTGAGTGACTGAGTGAGTAGTGAATTCTGAGCTCGTGAGTGGTGAGTGACTAAGTGACTGAGTGAGTGACTGAGTGAGTGAGTGAGTGAGTGATTTCCTGAATGAGTGATTGATTTCCTGAGTGAGTGACTGAGTGATTTCCTGAGTGAGTAGGTTCGCTCGTTCGCTCGTTCGTTCGTTCGCTCGTTCGCTCATTCACTCGTTCGTGAGTGATGGTTGCCATTTAGTGCGATTTATAGCCATTGAGGGTATTTCACCCGTCCACATTATTGCGGTACGGGTAGGTATAGTGTAAATAGGCAATACAGAGTAGATATTGCAAGATAGTGTAAATAATGTGTAGTGTGTAATATAGTGAGTATGAATATAGTGTGTTATCAATATAGTAATATAGTATGCTATCAATATACTGTAATATAGTGTAATATACTGTAATATACTGTGTAATATAGTAAACTGTGAGTGTTGATCCAAGCGAGTTTGTTCTTCTTCTGCACTCACGAACGAACGAACGAACGAGCGAACGAACGAGAGAACGAGCGAGCGAACGAGCGAGCGAACTCACAATCTCACAATCTCACTCGCAATCAGACTCACTCACGAACTCACGAACTCACGAACTCGCTTCGCTCATTCGCTCGTTCGCTCGTTCGCAGTTTTTTGCACCCAAGGCTGTCTCATTTAGCCGGAAAGGTACGAACGAGCGAGCGAACGAACGAACGTACGAACAAACGAACGAA
>JAKUAJ010000166.1:23803-47705 GCA_030562865.1 Kodamaea lidongshanica (nom. inval.)
TCGTTCGTTCGTTCGTTCGTTCGTTCGTTCGTTCGCTCGCTCGTTCGTTCGCTCGCTCGTTCGTTCGTTCGCTCGCTCGTTCGCTCGTTCGTTCGTTCGCTCGCTCGTTCGTTCGTTCGCTCGCTCGTTCGTTCGTTCGTTCGCTCGTTCGCTCATTAGTTCGCTCGTTCGTTCGTTCTCTCGTTCGTTCGTTCGCTCGTTCGTTCGTTTGTTCGTACGTTCGTTCGTTCGCTCGCTCGTTCGTACCTTTCCGGCTAAATGAGACAGCCTTGGGTGCAAAAAACTGCGAACGAGCGAACGAGCGAATGAGCGAAGCGAGTTCGTGAGTTCGTGAGTTCGTGAGTGAGTCTGATTGCGAGTGAGATTGTGAGATTGTGAGTTCGCTCGCTCGTTCGCTCGCTCGTTCTCTCGTTCGTTCGCTCGTTCGTTCGTTCGTTCGTGAGTGCAGAAGAAGAACAAACTCGCTTGGATCAACACTCACAGTTTACTATATTACACAGTATATTACAGTATATTACACTATATTACAGTATATTGATAGCATACTATATTACTATATTGATAACACACTATATTCATACTCACTATATTACACACTACACATTATTTACACTATCTTGCAATATCTACTCTGTATTGCCTATTTACACTATACCTACCCGTACCGCAATAATGTGGACGGGTGAAATACCCTCAATGGCTATAAATCGCACTAAATGGCAACCATCACTCACGAACGAGTGAATGAGCGAACGAGCGAACGAACGAACGAGCGAACGAGCGAACCTACTCACTCAGGAAATCACTCAGTCACTCACTCAGGAAATCAATCACTCATTCAGGAAATCACTCACTCACTCACTCACTCAGTCACTCACTCAGTCACTTAGTCACTCACCACTCACGAGCTCAGAATTCACTACTCACTCAGTCACTCAGTCACTCACGAGCTCAGTCACTCAGTCACTCACGAGCTCAGAATTCACTACTCACTCAGTCACTCACTCACTCACTCACGAGCTCAGAATTCACTACTCACTCAGTCACTCAGTCACTCAGTCACTCAGTCACTCAGTCACTCACTCACTCACTCACTCACTCACTCACGAGCTCAGAATTCACTACTCACTCAGTCACTCAGTCAGTCACTCAGTCACTCACTCACTCACTCACTCACGAGCTCAGAATTCACTACTCAGTCACTCACTCAGTCACTCACTCACTCACTCACGCACTCACTCAGTCACTCACTCAGTCACTCACTCACTCACGAACTCGCTTCGCTCGTTCGTTCGTTCGCTCGTTCGTTCGTTCGCTCGTTCGTTCGTTCGTTCGCTCGTTCGTTCGTTCGCTCGTTCGTTCGCTCGTTCGTTCGTCCGTTCGCTCGTTCGTCCGCTCTAATCATTCTTACCCCTCTTCCTTAATCCACCACCCCCCGTAATACTCTTCGCATACAGACCAACCTTCTTAACATCATCCTTCAACTCCTGACCACCCAATTTCCATTTCCAAAAAAACCCATGCTCTTGTCTCAATTGCTTCTTCTTCTTCTTAACTTCTCTATGCATTATACCAATTTGTTCATCATAAAGGATTCCAGCTTCAGCAGCTGCGATAGTTTCTTTACCAAATAAGAAATCAAAGACTCTACCATCACCCCAAAAGAATCCTTTTCTATCAATTACCCACTTCTTGCCACCAGTTTCCTTAAGTACAAAGAAGAACATTGAATTATCAGCAGTACCATAAAACCCACGACCTGTCCAAATTCTTGCTTTATGACCACGAACCAAACTTTTGATTGGTAAAGTAATCACAGGTGTAGGTCTACCTGGTAGCATTGGATAAGCTGTAAATCTAACGTGTTCAATAGGTCCAGGTAAATACCACATTCTACGTATTAATCGTGTAGGAAATACACTAAAGAAATATGCTGCTGAAAATGCAACAATACCCATCCCACTATATTTAATTAATGTAATTGCCCATTCACGTTTCCTAAGTACTTCATCTTTTTCAGTGCGATTCTCTTGATATTCTTTATTAGCATGAAACCATGCGAATTCACTAAGAACTGCACCATATACTGTAAATACAACTGCTAAACAAAAGCAAGCAAAAAAGTATAAACGATGAGGTTCACTTTCATAAATAAGTTCAGGTTCTTTTTTATTCTGAAGAATTTGAACAACTTGACGAAAGGTGAAATCTTTACCAACTTGAGGTACTCCAGGTCTTGGTAAGAGAGTTGGAACAACTTCTTTGGAGAGGGGGAATTGTGGCATTCTATCTGTAAGTTTATTAGTTAGGGATTTCTCTCCTGGAATGTGTTGTTTTAATTCATTCCATTCGCCAACAGTTGGTGGTGGGTTCTTTGGAATGGATGGTGTTGATGGGGGAACGGTTGATGGGGGAACGGTTGATGGGGGGGTTGGTTTTGATGGTGGAGGTGATGGGGGGGTTGGTTTTAGTTTTGATGATGCATGATTCTTTAATAGCAATGGAGTCCGATGTAAGAATCGTACTTGAATACCAAGTCTGAGCATTGATATTTTTGAAAAATGCGAGCGAAGCAAACGAGCGAAGCGAGTTTGCTTCAAGCGAATTTGCTTTGAGCGAGTTTCTTCAAGCGAGTGTCTTCAAGCGAGTGTCTTCAAGCGAGTTTCTTCAAGCGAGTGTCTTCAAGTGAGTGTCTTCAAGTGAGTGTCTTCAAGTGATTGTCTTCAAGCGAGTGTCTTCAAGCGAGTGTCTTCAAGCGAGTTTCTTTCATAATGAGTTGCTGCAAGTTTGTTCACACTGACTCAGGCACTCACTCAGGCACTCACTCAGGCACTCAGGCACTCACTCACTCACGCACTCACGCACTCACTCACTCACTCATTCATTCACTCACTCGCTCACTCACGCACTCACGCACTCACTCACTCACTCATTCACTCCCTCACTGACAAACTCGCTTCGCTCGTTTGTTTTCACTCTTTTACCAATACTCCATGGTGATGGATAAATTATGCTACAACACCATGAAAAGATGTTTTAAAGATTAAAGTCAAAATAGTGAATTCAAAGAAATAATAAAGTTATCAAATTAGTCAAATCATGACAGTTAGGTCGCAGACCTTGACCTGAAGCAAACGAGCGAAGTTGAGCTCGAGAGTGAGATTGAGTGCGTGAGTGAGATTGAGTTCGATAGTGCGATTGAGTTCGAGAGTGCGTGGATTTTCAATGTACATTACGAACTCACGAACTCACGATTTCACGAACTCACGAACTCACGAACTCTCTCACTTTGTTCGCTCACTCTCACTCTCACTCACTCACTCACTCGCTTCGCTCGTTAAGCGAGCTTCTTCAAGCGAGTGTCTAGACCTTGACCTTGACCTTGACCTAATGGTACTGGCTACACATTAATTATAAGAATAAGAATAAAAATATCTCACTCACTCAGCGAAAGAACAGGAATCAGTAATGTGTACAACTATAAGAGGGTATGTGGTGCCGTTGCGAATGAGTAAATGGCGAATTTTATTGAACGTAATTCTTATGTATTCAATACTAATGGTATGGAGTGGGTAGCGAATTCTCTTGATAATCTATGAACTCAATACCATGATAACTTGATACCAATACTACGATTCAAGAGTAGTTTCTATGCGGTCTATGATTTTAAAGTACTCAAATGGATAGAGTTTGCAATGGTTCATTTCAAAATGAGGTATACTCATTGTTAGACTAATCTCAGTCTGACTTTTTTTGAAGCCAATTCCCAAGGGGGGACCCTTGGTGAAAGTCTCAGTTTGACTATTTTTTGAAGCCAATTCCCAATGGTGCTCGTTCGCGAGTGAGTAGTGAATTATATTGATTTAAAGATACAAGTTGATCAAACAAAGTAAAGAACATCAAAAAGTATAGAACGATCGTGGGTATTCATAAAGGAGAAAAGTCATATAGTCATGGAGTCATGTAGTCATGAAGACATGCACTCACCCACGCACGAAAACACTCCAGGATTCGCTTCTCACTCACTCACGCACTCACTCACTCACGCACACACTCACTCACACACACACACACACTCACTCACTCACTCGTTTCGCTCGTTGACACCTTCACTGCCAAACTTCCGAGCCATATCCAATGTCCAATCATTGTCAATTCTGCAGCCAATAGAGACATAATCCCAAGAGAGAGGCCACAGCTTGCAACTCTCATCTGTATCATTGGCATTCATATCTTATAATTTCAATAAACTATTTCCAACCAATCTCTACGTTCAAAGACAAACTGATTGTATCGTTTTAAAACAAAGTCTAAACTACTGCAAAGCCCTTGGTGAGCTTTCAATGCACATTTTTTCTACATAATCTCAAACAAACGCTCGTTCCCATTCGTTTCGCTCTTGATATCGTTTCGCTCTTGATATCGTTTGAGTTTGATTGAGATCGTGACAATTTACATAGTATATCTCGTTCGTTCAATAAAATGAATTAGAACTTGCGTATCTAGGACCCAACAAAATGTGTTGATGTTTGCGAAATAGGGTACTCAAAGTGTGAGAACTATCAAAGTGGAGCGTGAGAACTAAGCGTTCATGTATCGTAAGTCGTGAGTTTGTGAGTGAGTTCGTGAGTTCGTAAGTTCGTAAGTTCGTGAGTGAGTTCGTGAGTGAGTTCTTGAGCTCGTGAGTTCGTTCGTTAGTTCATGACTTCGCTCGTTCGTTCGTGAGTTCGCTCGTTCGTGAGTTCGCTCGTTCGTTCGTTCGTTCCATCAAACTCTACACTAATTGCCTAGTGCTTCTATTACTGCACCTCTCAACCCTTGGCATCAAACTATACCAATCAATCTTCAAAAATTTAAAGCAAACTCACTCACTCATTTTCGCTACTCACGAACTCACTCACGAACTCATTTTCGCTACTCACGAACTCACTCACGAATTCGCTACGCTCATTCGTTTCGTTCGCTTTCTCCATCAACATCTTTAATCACCTCTAAATACATTTGGGGTCACCTTGACAGCCAATAGAAACCAGACACAGGGACCAATTAAAATTACATCAAATACGTAATCCTACAGAACTCAGCCATAGCATCAAATGTAACCTGTCATCACTGTGGGTATATATTATCAAAATGAACCCAAATGCACATAAAATGCAAATAAATGCCCTCAAATGCACCCAAATTGCACCTTTTCAATACAGCACAAATGAAGCCAACCCAAGTTCATGTACTTTGAATAAAGGAATCATGTACAAAGGTATGTTTATTGGAGTATTTATTGGAGTTATCTCTATTGTTAATCGCAAGCT
Organism: Kodamaea lidongshanica (nom. inval.); assembly: GCA_030562865.1. Lineage (NCBI taxonomy): Eukaryota > Fungi > Ascomycota > Pichiomycetes > Serinales > Debaryomycetaceae > Kodamaea > Kodamaea lidongshanica (nom. inval.). The sequence continues at coordinate 29,116 of JAKUAJ010000166.1, forward strand.
TGACATTAGATGTTGTTTAGAAGGAACCATTTAGTGAGTTTTTAGAATGAGAATTGATCAAGGGGGGACCCTTTAGACGAACGAGCGAAGCGAGTGAGTGAGCGAGTGCGAGTGCGAACGAGCAAAGAGTGAGTGAGTGAGTGGGTGAGTGAGTAGCGAATATTTGTGTGAGTGAGTGTGTGTGAGTTGCAAATACTAGTGTGAGTGAGTGAGTGAGTAAGTTCGTGAGTAAGTTTGCTCGTTCGTTCGCTCGTTCGTTCGTTTGTGAGTGAGTTCATGAGTTCGTGAGTGATGTGAAGACATAAAATAGCAACTCGCAATGTCTTGTACCTTACACCATACACCTTTTTATTCATCTAACTAACCTTTACCTGATTCAAAGTCAAAAACGTTCAAAAGAATTCGCAACTCACGAACTCACTCCCGAACTCAAATAGTCGGTGCTCACTCACGAACTCACTCAAATATTCGCTACCCACCAAAATATTCGCTACTCACCCAAATATTCGCTACTCACGAACTCACGAACTCACGAACTCATACAAATATTGCTCATCTCAATGAGAGTATATAAAGGCGAGGAACCCTCGGCTAAATAATTAGCAAAAGAAAGTACTAAAATACGTCGTAGCCACTCCGAAACACAACAGTAGCGAATATTTGAGTGAGTGCGTGAGTGAGTTGTTCGTGAGTGAGAACAAACTCGCTTCGCTCGTTTGTTCGTGAGTGAGTGCGTGAGTGAGTTGTTCGTGAGTGAGAACAAACTCGCTTCGCTCGTTTGTTCGTGAGTGAGTGTGAGACTAGTCCTTTATTTGAATCAACCAACAAGCATGGTGAATTCTCAAGTTGATATTGATTGATGAGAATGTACAAGTTGTCAGAGTGTAGATTTATAAACTTTTTGTAATGAAATCATACACTGGACTCATAGTAATGCTTTGCAGCACTATTTATAATGGAATTCTACGCTCGTTCGTGAGTGCGTGAATGACTGAATGACTGAATGACTGAGTGACTGAGTGACTGAGTGACTAATTTAGTTTGTTCGTTCGTGAGTGGGAGTGGGAGTGACTGACTCACTAACTGACTCACTAACTGACTGACTAACTGACTGACTGGCTGTTTCGGTTACTCTAATCACTCAATCACTCACTCAGACAGTCAGTAAGTCAGTCAATTTCACACACTCTAGAACTCATAGTACTGCTTCGCAGCACTATTCGTTGGAAATCCACGATGGTGCAATAAAGTTCTTCTAAAGACCCAAACTGCAATAAGGATTTCTGTATACAGCTTGAAATGAAATTGAAACGTACATCTCTATTCTTATGGGGACTAACAAAAATGATCAATAAAAACCAATGCATGATTGGCATCACACCATACGTTAAGCTATGCTGTGTCTTTGCTACAGAGACCTCAGAACGATATTAATCGAAAGAAAAGTTTCATCTGACGAGATTTTAATATTGGACATTCTCATCCATTACAGGTTTAACCGAAAACGTGAAAATCTCTGAATATCCACATTGCAAATAAAGCTTGCGAAGTAGCTCACTCACTCACTCACTCACTCACTCACCCACTTACTCACTCACTCACTCACTCACTCACCCACTTACTCACGAACGAACGAACGAACTCACGAACGAACGAACTCACGAACTCACTCACGAACGAACGAACTCACGAACGAACGAACGAACGAACTCACTCACGAACGAACGAACTCACGAACGAACGAACTCACGAACGAACGAACGAACGAACGAACGAACGAACTCACGCACTTACTCACGCACTCACTCACTCACTCTCTCACGCACTCACTCACTCACTCTCTCACGCACTCTCTCACGCACTCACTCACGCACTCTCTCACGCACTCACTCACGCACTCACTCGCTTCGCTCGTTCGCTTGTTCGCTCGTACCTCTAAAGACCCGCACCGCAATAATAAGACTGCCAATGTACTAGTCCGCACTCATTCGCTTATTCGAAATGGGGGTAACATGAGTTTCAACTATTTGATGATGAGTATTGATGATGAGTATCACATTTTTTGCCTGCCATTCTTTTGGTTGTCTTTCTTGCTACGTTGGGGATTGGCCTACATTCTCGAAACTGCCATTCTGGTACAGTGACAATCCATTGGGTGATGTATGCAAGCCAAGATTCTTGTCGATTGCTTGGTTTGCTTAGCTCAATTTGAGATTATCACTCCAAGGTTTACAGAGTTACCAAATAGAGTCTGGATGAATATTCATAGAGAGGCGGAAATAGATTCCGGAAATACGAGTACTCAGAGAGTCCGGAAATACGAGTACTCAAAGAGTCCGAAAATACGAGTACTCAGAGAGTCCGGAAATACGAGTACTCAGAGAGTCCGGAAATACGAGTACTCAGAGAGTCCGGTAATATGAATACTTATAGAGCCGGGAAATATGAATACTCATAGAGAGTCCGGAAATACTCATAGAGAGTCCGAAAAAACGAGTACTCAGAGAGTATTTCATAATCATTTGTAAAATGTTGTAGCATTTGCAATGCCTCCAAAGACCCGTAACGCAAAATACTAAAATTTTCGCTAATTATCAAGAATAAACAGCTGATGGGTTCCTTTGCTTTGTTTGCTCATTAAAATCTATTGGAATTGTCTAGTATTTGTCAGTCTTTTCTTGATGGCCTCACCAACTCATTCTCAATATGGGATACACCTTTTCAATCTATAAAGAGATGTGAGAGTCATATAGACAAATTGAGTAAACTTTAAGACGGTAACTCACTGGCTAAATTAGTTTGAAATATAGCTAATTGAAGGGTATGAAATGAGTGAGTGAATAAAATGGATAGAGTGAGTGAATATAACTGATATAGAAGTGATTGAATAAATTAATATAAAAATGTGGATATCAATTCTCACCAAGGGGGGACCCTTGGGAATTGGCTGCAAAAGCTCACCCTTGGGAATTGGCTGCAAAAGCTCACCCTTGGGAATTGGCTGCAAAAGCTCAAATGAGAATTCTCGCGCACTCTCACTCTCTCTCACTCACGCACTCTCACTCACGCACTCTCTCACTCACACACACTCACACACTCTCGCAATCGCTTCCTGCGTTCGCTCGTTTGTTGTGAGTGCCAGGATATGTAACTTCACGAATATAGTGTATTATGAGTCTTATAAGCCTCTATGATTTAGGCCAATATAGATAGATATACGCTAACATTCTTAAAGTTAGTAATGTAGCTTATTGGCAGACTTGGCATGAAGATTGAATATCATCCAAATCATCCAAATCATCCAAATCAATTGTTACTAGATTATAAGCACAACCATCACTTTAATCATATTCAAACAGAATTCACTACTCGTTCATTTTCGCTACTCACTCACGCAACACATTTTCGTACTCTCTTATACCGTACACTACTTACTCACTCCGCTTCTTAAATTCACTCCTTTGTATAATAGCGAACAAGTGAGCAAAGTGATTTGTGAGTGAGTGAGTGACTTCTCTGATGTCTCTGACTGACCGACCTCTCTGACTGACCGACTTCTCTAACTAACCAACTTCTCTGACTGACCGACTTCTCTAACTAACCAACTTCTCTAACTAACCAACTTCTCTAACTAACCAACTTCTCTAACTAACCAACTTCTCTAACTAACCAACTTCTCTAACTAACCAACTTCTCTAACTAACCAAAAACAAGACTTTAGAGTATGTTGAGATTGACTATGCTGACTTTGACTATACTGTCCTTCTTAATTCCATATTCTACTTTCATTTTATATCATAACCCTGGCATTACAAACCAACATATGCTTAAAACAGTCAGTTTGTAAAATTCACTACTCACTCACTTTGCTCGTGCACAAACTCTGTTATTACTAAAACCTATTTGATGTAAATTCCGGTTTATGAGAAATATGGCTTACTTGGTAAGGGATTGATGATTGATGGGTTCAAACGTATAATTTGGTGAAATCGAATGAAAATGGATTATACTGATATTGAATGTACTGGATACACTAACCAAAAGTACCATGTAAATCGTATACTCAAACAACCTTGATCATGTCCTTTATTTTGTAGTACAAAAAGTCGAAATAGCAGTCCACCTCTATGCTGAAGCGAGTGAGTTTAAAATTGTTCATACAATGTTACTTGAAAGTGTTCATGTTACTTGAAATTGTTCATACATGCTTTTTAACCACATGGTTACTCTTTACATGTAGCGTTGGATAGCATGCAAATACTCACAGAGTCCGAAAATACGAATACTCAGAGAGTCCGTAAACATGAATTCATAGAGGAACCCACTACCTGAGTCCTGTAGACTCATAACTAAACAAGATACGCCAAACTCCACCACATTCATTTTCATACCCTTTCAAGGTTATAGCAAAATCTCAGCTTGTCCGGGTCATACGTGCCATGCACCTCAAAGAGCACATTCGAACTAAACTAAACTTTCCACAACGATTAGAGGATCTGCGCTATTCAAGTGACGTGATATCAAGATGATACTTTACGTTCATATACCTACATATTATTGGTTTCATTTTATTTCATAAATCATCAGGAAGCTCATACAGAATACACAGGCAGCTAATGCACCAGGAATACATGCCACTGCTACTTTACTGCTCACTCACTCGCTTCGCTCGTTCGCTCGTTCGTTCGTTCGTTTGCTACTCTACCCTTTAAACATTCTTTGGGTTCACAACGTGCAAAGCAATGCCAGTACCTCCAGTACAGTCATTATTGGCCAAAGAGTATTGTTCTGGGCCGGATGGACAAGCCTTCCAGTTGTTGTGACCGTTAAGCACCAAGTTGTTCTTTTTGATTGAGAAGCCGGTGGTTGGCTTTTGCACTCCCCATGGGTCCACGTTACCCAACTCACCGGTTGCACTGTCCCAGTATACCCCAAGACCATCTTGGTCCACTAAAGAACCATCAGTGTTTAAGGTGAAGGAGACTTCATTACCAGCTTGTCCACCAACGGAAAAGACGTGGAGGTGTTCATTTACTTTTTTGATTGGGCCGTTTTGGAATTTGGATCCGGAACGGATGGTGATGATACCAAATTGAACCTTACCAGTTGGTTTTGGGTCTTGTGGTTTTGGGTCTTGTGGTTTTGGGTCTTGTGGTTTTGGATCTTCTGGCTTTGGGTCTTCTGGCTTTGGATCTTGTGGTTTAGTAACCTCCTTCAATTGCACCTTAAGGGCAATTGGAGAGCCAGCCTTGTCTTGACAAGCATCTGTCAATGGAATAATCCCATCCTTTGGACAGGCGTAAAAGCCCTTTTCTCCATAAGTCAAGTAACCATCCTTGACACCAAAATTCTTGTCAGCTTGGTCAACTTCAACATAAGCATCATCCTTCAAAGTGAGGTATTTTTTGGATTCGGCATTCCATAAGGACTTGTCACCTTTTAATTCATACACGGTTCCATCTCCATTACCGAGCACAACTTTGCCATCGGTGGACTTGATGCTCAGGTATTGGTAAGGACTACCGGATCTGATTGAAATCAAACTAAAGAAAATAGAAGCTGGTGGGACTTCTTTTTCTTGCACCTTAAGGGCAATTGGAGATCCGGCCTTGTCTTGACAGGCATCTGTTAATGGGATGCTTCCGTCCTTTGGACAAGCATAAAAGCCTTTGTCGGTGTAAGTTAAGTAACCATCCTTAACACCAAAATTCTTGTCAGCTTGGTCAACTTCAACGTAAGCATCGTTCTTTAAAGCAACATACTTTTTGGAGTCGGCATTCCATAAGGACTTGTCATCTTTCAATTCAAACACAGTGGCGTCCCCACTACCAACCATGATCTTACCATCGGTAGATTTGATGCTCAGGTATTGGTATGGACTTCCAGATCTGATTGAGATCAAGCTGAAAGTTGAGGAGGCGACAGCGATAGAGACTAAAGTCAAGTATGAGAAGGTTTGTGAGAGTTGCATTGTTGATGACCATAAGGAGGGTGATTCTTTGGTATTTATACTACAACAGTTTGTTATTCTAAATTTAGATTGAATCTGGGGTTCCATACGTCATATTGCTTTTTCGGCAAGTTTCCGATGCGATGATGATTGTTGGCGAATGTTTGTGTGAGGTTTGATGCATAGATATTAGATTGTTTCTATTAATATATGAACGAACGAACGAACGAACGAGCGAAGCGAGTGAGTGAGTAGCGAAAATGAGTGCGAGTGTGAGTGTATTTAGATTGTTTCTATTAATACACTTTGTTTATGAACGAACGATCGAAGCGAGTGAGTAAGTGAGTGAGAGCAAGTTTGAGTTTGAGTGTATTTAGATTGTTTCTATTAATACACTAACGAGCAAAGCAGGTGAGTGAGTGCGAGTTTGAGTTCGTGAGTTCGTGAGTGCGAGTTTGAGTTCGTGAGTTCGTGAGTGCAAGTTTTAGTGTATTTAGATTCTATTAATATACTTTGTTTATGGTGTTTCGTGTAAGATGATAACTACATACGATCGAATATAAGGTTACATGGATCTTGGATCTCAGTTTCACCCAAAAGAAACTAGATTATAAAAATAGATTATCGTAGAATCTTGTCTTGTGCCTGATACTTACGGAGGTCTTTTATTGTGGGTGCTATGAGTGACATTCACATGTCAAAAGAAATACCCCATAACTGTAAACTTTTTCACTTTGCTGAGAGTGCTCGTTAAGTTGTAGCCTGTGAGTAGTGAATTCTCTAGTATCATGAATTCAATTGTGAATTTGCAAAGATAAGCTCATACACTACTAATCTTTCTATCTTGAAATCTTGTGTCATGTTGAATGAAAAAGGATCGAAGCATATCTGCAATCGTTACCTTCAGAAACAAAACCAAGATGTTTACTTAAATTATATTGAATACATTATATTCATGATTTCCATTTGCTGACGAATGTCAAGTATAGAAATGTAATGTATTACAGTTGGCTTGGGCTGGTACCTTTGCGTAAGTGCGTGAGTGAGTGCGAGAGTAGCGAATTAAATACTTTGACAGCTAAATACATGTAGCACCAGCTTAATCAAGCAGTGATTATATTTGCCCGTATTCATCTGTAACACTAACTTTGGGTTGATCACATCACTTTGTGAACGTGCTTGACTGCGCTTCGATGATTCGTGCTCAGCAGAGCTGATACAATACGATAACTGTAAACCTTGTACCCCTACCCGTGATAGAATGTTGTAAATAACATAGGGTATGGTTGTAGACCAGAATATAGTATACACATGTATAAAGTGTGTAACTGTACAGCTTTACACATGTATAAAGTGTGTACGCTAACAACTGTACAGCTTTACACATGTACAAAGTGTGTACGCTAACAACTGTACAGCTTTACACCTAGTCTATCGTTTGCTACAAAATCATAATGCTATTCCTTTATTCTCATACCCTGAACCATATCTATACCGGTTTCTAAACTTCAATCTTCTATTATGTCAACCGATTACCCAACACACCAAATTTTTTGTCCTCTTTGGAATCCGATCATTTTCTTATTATAGCAATGAAAATTATGATTGGTAAGACAGTGTTTATAAGGAAAACACTCACTCTCTGTATCCTTAACCTGTGCTTGTCAACAAAAACACTATAACACTCACACACAAGTTGTATTGGTGGAGTCATTGGAGAAAGTTCTGTGTAGCTTATTGGGCCGTTTGGTGTATAGCTGTATTTTGCTTTTTGGGCTCGGGTCTTACCTTTTTTGATCCGACTAACACGCTTCATTTTTATGGGACTCTTGGATGCAATCTGCTCTTTTGATTTCGGTGAAGGTACGTCTTGTTGAGTTTGAAAGAGATATTCCAGTCGTATAAACAATTTTTCGGTAGCAACCAGAATTACGTTTATTATCATCATGGTTCCTATCACTTTTAGTATTCTTATATTGGAGGGATTGGAACTCAAAATCTTGAACTTCTTGAACGGTTTTTTTGGTCTTCCACGCATTCGTGGTACTCCTAAAAAGTTCATCCCACGAGTTTTATTATTGCCGTTTTTCATTTTTGGGCTCGGAGTCTCACTATTATTTTGTTCTTTTAAAGGTGATGGTGTCATCAAAGTTTTAAGCGAATTTTTGATTCGACTGACATGCTTCACTTTTATTGGACTCTCGGATTCAATCTTCTCTTTCGGTTCCGATAATGTTGGTGGTGAAGGTACCTCTTGTTGAGTTTGCAAGGTATTTTGTTTGGGAGATTCCAGACGTGTAAACAATTTTTTGATTCGACTGACAAACTTCACTTTTATGGGATTCTCGGATTCAATCTTCTCTTTCGGTTCCGATAATGGTGGCGGTGAAGGTACCTCTTGTTGAGTTTCCAAGGTATTTTGTTTGGGAGATTCCAGACGTGTAAACAATTTTTTGATCCGGTTGACAAACTTCACTTTTATGGGACTCTCGGATTCAATCTGCTCTTTCGGTTCCGATAATGGTGGTGGTGAAGGTACGTCTTGTTGAGTTTCCAAGGTATTTTGTTTGGGAGATTTCAGTCGTGTAAATAATCTTTTGATCCAACTGACAGGTGGAGCAGGTCTCAATTCCATTTGATAAATGAATTCTTCGAAAACCAATTCAATTACTCTATAGGCCCAAGAATATGATGATATATATTCCGAAGTAACTTGCTTCCCAAAAAGCTCACGGTACTTGGAATTTATATGTAAATCACAAGAAATCTTCTTCGGAGAACATGCGCCATGTGTAGGATCCCATGATATAGTTGAGTAAGACCGTTCATTATTGATTTTGAAAAGTATATGTTTAATACATCCAACCATACTCGCTGCGTCCACCTCCACCATAGAAGTGTCTTTGCAAATAAAAACAGGGTCTGACAACAACATTGGCAACTTTTCAAAACAGATTAAAATGACTGAAAGAGGCATAAAATCGACAACGTCCTGGTATACCTTTGAAGCACGTTCATTAAAGATGGGTTTCTTCATTGCTTTCCAGGCAACTTGTATATATTCCTTGAACTCTTGGTATTCAGGTGTGCCAATATAAGTTTCAAATTTGTTTGCTCCAGGAGTGTATCTGTTTGGACAGATAATTCCTAATACCATTTTGGCTTCTATGACTTTCATGATTTCCACTTCAGCCGATGGGCGTTTAATCAATTTTTCATTCAACTCCATGGCAAATGAGTTTTCAATTTTTAAGATGTTCGGATGATCAGTATCTGCTTGGTGGGTATATCTGTTGTCATCTGTTGGACCCACGATAGTTGTGTCGTCCAGATACACAGGAGATGATTGATCGTCACTCCCCCTTAAATCCTGGCCGTTGACGGGTTCTGCTCCTGACTGAGAATGGTTATATTCGGAACCCGTTTCGGTATCTTCTTTGGATTGTTGAGGAGAGTTTGAATTATCAGCACCTGCTTGGTACACAAATGTGGTGTTATCCGTTGGATCCAAGTTACTTGGATTGGTTAGCGCCTTGGTGAAGAAAGAAGATATATCCATCTCCTTCGAACCGTTGAATTTGGGCCACTTAAATGAGGTTGATTTGAACATTCGCTGCTTTCGATTGTTAGTATGTCAATAAAGCTGTTCCGACTGTTCGTGTTTTTGTAAAAATTAAGTTTTGTTTTTTTGCAGCCTTTTGTATTCTGGTTTGCGAAAAACACAAATGCCCGTACACAAATGGAACACACTACAAAATTGCACGTGTGTATATCGCTATCAAGCGAACCAATAGAAGCATCAACGAGTATACTGCAAAACACTATTCGAATATCCAATAATATATGAGGTAAATTATCCTCACTTACCACCCCATTCACAATGTTTTTAATCAATGCATCCAAAATGAGTGACTGGTAAAGAGGTTTGGACTCTTCATTTGGAAAATCACATCAGAGAATTCTCCGTTGCGGTGACTATCATAAGAATTCTTCACCCTGGTGAGCCTTTAGTACAGTATATCCTCCATTAAGCCAGTGCAATGGCAAACATTGTTAGCTGGGACCTGTGTACGCACTTTGTAGTGTAGATGGGACCGTAAAAGAATTCAACTGACCCCCACTTGTATCTCTTTTTTTGATTACAAAAAAGCCATTGCATAGGCAAGCTTGAATGACTATTGATAACTTTATAATTTTCCTTGTATGTCTTATATCCTGTAAGTGCTACTTTCTGGTTTATTCAACCATGCGTTTTCACTTTAAGTTTCTCCTCACAACCCCACCCTGAATTGAAACCCGCTCATTCTGGTTGTATCTTGATAGAAAGGGAAACCGGTTAAAATTCCGGTACTTGCATGTGTGTCTGACGGCAACGTAACAATGTGGAGACGTCGGCCAAGAAGAGTTCTCTTTTCTTCTTAACCACTTATCACCCTGGAATTGGTTTATCCGGACAGCGGGTCTTATGGTGGGAAGAGCGTTGCTTCTTGCGATGTTTGGTGCATCCACGACGGTCCTTGAAAATCCACAGGAAGATCTGATTTCACGGCAAGTCGTACTCAATTATATCACATGTTTGATGTTTTATAATAGTTGCAGATGCGTTTTGCAAGGTTGTGACATACAACTATAGTGAATATTACCTTTTAGATTCCATTTTCACTGCTCTGCTGCCTGAGACATGTTTCATAAACCTTGGCCTCAATTGTTTGATAAGATCCGCTTGAAGATATGCAGCCATCAATCAAAGTGAACTCCAAAATGTTATTAGAGTGCTTGAGTATGTTTGTGGAGATCTATCAGTCATCGGTTTCCAGAAACTCATAGATTCGAATAGAAGCGTAGCTCAATCGCGCATTATGTCTAGTTAATCGGTAAAAGTGCCTGCACCGTGTGTTGACTTATCAAGCTAGACACTTACACGTGCATATTGTCGGTCTGAATGCTATCACTTGGCTTATTCCAGACATCTTCCTTTCCATGAGTTTGATTTTTGAATCCTTCTATCACACTTGTTTTATGAATCTGCATTCCTTTAGTTCCGAATACCTTTCGTCTACTGTTTTGATGTTTCTTTTTCACCCAGCCAAAAGCATCTGTCCGAAAGAAAATGTGCACCTGAAAGGTCAGGACCTACTTCTCAGCCATAAGATTGGCCGTGATAAAGCATTTTGGTCTTCAAGAATGTAAATTATCTCAATAAAATGATTGAATTAATGTTAATGGATAGAATGCTTTGCTTTATTATTGTGGTAAGGGTCAAGAAAAGTTGGTCATCTTGCAATTGGAAACTTGTATATTGTCGCACTGGATATCAATCGTTGTGAATTTGATTATGTAACCGATCTTCTATTCACGCACTGAAAATCACCTGGCAATCATATGTACGACAAAACTTTGATTGATGATTATGGAACTTTTCTCTAAAAGAAGTGGTGTTCAAATCCTTAGTAACTCGTAACAAGAGTTTTAAAAAATAGTTTGCTTCAGCATACGCCCAGGAATAATCTAATCTTCAATGTCAACTGTTTTCATCAAGCAGTATTCATAAGAACCTTTCAGCTCAAGGTGGCATTGAAAACGATAAACTAGATGAATTGTTATCTGTAACTACTTTCATACGTAGCTCACACTGACAAAATCACTCAATCCCACCTTGTAGTAATCTAATAATATCCCTAGATTCCACCTAGTAGTAATCTAATAATCTTATCCCTACATTCGATAACCATGATCACGTTCTAGTTCAGTTCTCTTGACCAAACAAGGTTGGCTCAGTCAAAGTCGGTTTACTTTACAGGTACTCTGCTCAAGCACAGAAATAAGGAAACCGATTAATAGAACTAAAGCTAAGGCCACATGAAGACAACTTGCAATGCATTCGAGTCATGCATAGTGAACGAGCAAAGCGAGTGAATGCGTGAGTGAGTGAGTGAATGAGTGAGTGCGTGAGTGCGTGAGTGCGTGAGTGAGTGAGTGAGTGAGTGAATGAGTGAGTGCGTGAGTGCGTGAGTGCGTGAGTTCGTGAATTCGTGAGGTTTAGGGAAATATTGATCATCAGCTCATCTGAATCTCAATCTCTTTCCATAGTTCAGTCAGATACTCTCGGTTTTGGCTGTGCGATAATTCTCACTATGCATTATTCTTATTATGCGTTCTTCTGTGAATAGTTTTTTTGAGCCAGCTAGTGTCCAGAATACGAATAGGCGTTTTTAAAGACGTGCGAGTAACGATTAATTCCATTGACAAAGAGATGCTGAACAGTAAGTATTCTCTCTCTGCTCTAAACAATTGAGGTGAGCTCGAATCATAAATCTTCGGATTATAGTGATATTTTTCAAATTTCTAGCTAATTTCCAGTTAATTTCAATATAATATTCAATACAAGAGGACGTTTGATTATTCAACCTTTTCACTATATGAGTTGTTTCGTTTTTTCTCACTCAAGTTCCATCAGCAGAATTCGGGTTTGCATAACACAGATGGGGTTGTTTGGAACGCACTTTAGCGAACGAACGAGCGAACGAACGAGCGAAGCGAGTGAGTGCGAGTGAGTTCGTGAGTTCGTGCGTGAGTGAGTGAATGAGTGAGCTCGTGCGTGAGTTCGTGCGTGAGCTCGTGCGTGCAAGTGAGTGAGTGACAGAAAGAAGAATGTGAACGTTTAGTGATGTTTATAGCCTACTGAATATAGTTTCATGAAGCTATTTCATGAATCTACTTAATATAGTTCAATAAACATAGTTTGATGAATCTCTCTCCCACTAAATTACCATTCATACTCAAAATTAGTCAAAGCCGTAATCACCTATGATGTTGTTTAGTGTGTTATGAAAGTCCATTCTGGCTACATTGCCCATCATACAATGTACGCCTATTGAATGTCAAGGCCCAGTTTTATAAATTCAATCTGAAAAATTCCATTCATCAGTATGCTTACACGTTATATTGAGCAAATAACTAGAGCTTTCTCAACAAGAACAATCAGAAGCTTTCTTGGAATCTGTATATGTGGTGACTCCAGTCTCGATATGTACACCTAGGCCGACGTTGCGTAAAGTATGAGGCCCAAGAAGAATCTAAATGAATGTGTAGACCACACAGAAGTGCTTGAGGGCCTACCTGAAATCTAACTAGATTGGCGATTGGGTGACACTTTTCTTAGTTATGTCTAGCCTTGAAAATCAAGTCTCTCAGAGGGGGACATTGAAGTGCACGAGTGAGTAGAGAATTCATTTGAAAGTAATTTATGAAATAGTTTGACTGAGTGTGAAAAGTATATGGACATTCTTGTGATATAATAGTTTGTAAGCAAAGTCACTCAACATCATTATCATGGGTCTTCTTTCTTCATGTTGATTCCTTGAGAAAAAAGATGGTTTCCTTCAATCTATACGCTTTGTAACCATGTGGTTTGGGTGCAAAAAGGCCAAACAATGTGTACAAGCGGACAAGCCAGACGAGATTTCGGAGTTTCACACAACTTATTGGTGACTCTCAAATGAAGAGTGTTTGATTTATCGCTTCACACCCACGAACTCACTCACGCACTCACTCACTCACTCACTAGCACACTCACTCTCTCTTCATGATCCAGGTGCCATTTGAAAAGATCATTACATCATCAACACACGACACTTGTCAATGTTGGTATGAATTTTTAATTGAGCTGTTTCCTATACAGAAATGCCTCCATATAAAGCCACCCTTCTTGCACCCTTCTTGGCTTGTATAGATTAGTGTGCTGAAAATTGCGACCCAGAAAGCAAGTTACATTGATCGCGTGTGTGTGAGCTAATTGATGAAATCCCATGTCTTTTAAATCAACATCCAGCAAAGCAATGAGCTTTCGGTCTGACCTCCCAATGATAATGCCAAACGTTTTCCGGAGAAAGGCCAGGAAGCGACAGCTTCTAATGTAAAAACACATTTGTTATGGATCGAACACATGACTTTTAGATGACTTGAAGTAATCAACGATCAAACGACACCTTCTGATGTAAAAAATGCGGTTTATGTGGATCGAACACATGACCTTCAGATAACTTGACTGAATCTCTTCAGTCTGACGCTCTCCCAACTGAGCTAAAACCGCTTGTATGACTTGAAAGTGGTTGCCAATTATAACCAAAGCTCCATACTGTTATCGATTGAAAGCGTATTCTTTAATTTACTCACAGAGCTTTCAATCACATTGCCAAAAATTAATGTACAGCTCCAATATTCTGGGAGTAACAGTCACTTGGGAATACAAAGTTTCAACCTAATGTTTTTCTCCAAAAAAGAACTCCGATACCGGGAGTCGAACCCGGGTCTGCTCGGTGAGAGCGAACCGTGATAGCCGTTACACTATATCGGAAATTGATACAAATCAACCGTGGTCATTTATTAGGAGCTGCATTAATAAACCATACTCAAGGGTATCTACAAAAACAATCAAGGACATTCTCGCTGTTAATCTGGAAGAGCATCCAGGAAACAACGAGCGTAGCGAGTGAGTTCGTTAGTTCGTTAGTTCGTTAGTTCGTTAGTTCGTTAGTTCGTTAGTTCGTTAGTTCGTTAGTTCGTTAGTTCGTTAGTTCGTTAGTTCGTTAGTTCGTTAGTTCGTTAGTTCGTTAGTTCGTTAGTTCGTTATTTCGTTATTTCGTTATTACGTTATTACGTTATTTCGTAAGTTCGTCAGTTCGTCAGTTCGTCAGTTCGTTCGTGAGTAGCGAATTTTTTGAATTCAATACTAATTATATGATTTCCATGATTTGCACTCACTCGCTCACTCACTTTACTTCGCCAATCGTGTGTACGAACTTTCTCATCCATACTCTCATTTAGACATTTCGCAGCTATGAAATGATATCTGCATCTTGAATGCAATGCATGTTGCTGTGTTACAGGAGACTGGATATGCATATTTTTATCATGATAGCTTGATTGAAATAAACCAACTGATATTCAGCAAAGGTCCTTACGTTTTGAGTAAGGGAGGGAGCTAACCTTGAGAAAAACTTCCACATGATAACTGTCTATCGGAAAGCCTATTCAATCATTTCTTGCATCACCCATTTACAGTTTCATAATAGTGTGGTAATTTCTGTAGCAGTATCGAGTTTTCGTAATGAATTCGGTGTCTGATTGTCAAATGTGATTATTAGTGGTTTTGACTGACGAGTATTGGCAAGTATAATTCTGCATTTTCGTCATATATCTACCCCAAGTCGACTCCAATGTACATACTACATGTACAAACCCTCTATGAGAATCAAAATTTATTATGAATAGTATAGTATATGAATGGATGAAATCACTAACAAATACAATAATTCAAGACTATATTGCAATTGATTTCACAGATGACGATTCTGGATCAGTTTGGAGGCTTAAGAGTATGGAGGTTGGTTGCACAAGTAATGACATGGTGGTAGTGGATGCGAGTACAAGTGAGCACAAACGAGCGAACGAGCGAACGAGCGAAGTGAGTGAGTGAGTGAGTGAGTCAGTGAGTTCGTTCGTTCGTTCGTTCGTGAGCAAACGCACACCCTCAGCAACGGAGAGTCGTTTGAGGGAATCAACCACTGGACTTTTTGTAGCAATCGGAACATCAGGATACGTTGAAGAGCCACAATTGATATTCACCAAAAAACAACCAACTATTGATAATGAATAGCTAATCATGTCTAGCCCAAAACAATAGTTACGTTTCAATCGGAACCAGGATATGTACTTGTAGCCAGAGTCCTAAAAATAGTTTCTTTTGAAAAGGTGTACATATAATGGAGATTACGAAAAGTTTCATGGTGACAGTGACTTGCACCCATTGGCCTACTTGTTTGATGGGTATTGTTTAACAAGTACCGCAACTCCAAGAATCAGCATACGCACGAGTGTGGTAGTTGAATGAACAAAATAGAAGTAATATACAAACGAGAGGAGTGTGAGTGAGTGAGTGAGTGAGTGGAGGGTTAGCTGATTTGATATTTTTATGATTTCGATTTGTTCCATTGTCTGACGTTGTAGTCACACCAATGTTCTTATGGCTGGTGATGATGTAAGAGTTTTGGGATGAAATGTAGTTGGCCACGCAGTATCTGATATCGAGATCAAAGAGATTCAAGAGTTTATTGAAATCAGTGAAATCACAGAGATCATTGAAGTCATTGAAATTGTATTCATCCAGAACAATTAGCATTGGACATAAATTACTTTTAATTCTACACAATTCACTACACACTCAGAGTTCGCTACTAAGAGTTCGCTAATCAGAGTTCGCTACTCAGAGTTCGCTACTCAAAATTCGCTACTCACTCACTCACTCACTCACTCAGAATTCACTCACTCACGCACTTTGCTCGTTTTATTGCAGTGCACCCATTCAGTATACTCAATGGACTTACCCTAACGTACTTACCCTAACGTACGTATCCTAACGTACTCTATATCAATCAACTTAATCTGATCAATACCATTCAA
Organism: Kodamaea lidongshanica (nom. inval.); assembly: GCA_030562865.1. Lineage (NCBI taxonomy): Eukaryota > Fungi > Ascomycota > Pichiomycetes > Serinales > Debaryomycetaceae > Kodamaea > Kodamaea lidongshanica (nom. inval.). The sequence continues at coordinate 45,527 of JAKUAJ010000166.1, forward strand.
GTTAATTTCATTTTGGAATGATATTCAATCAGTTTGAATTCACATTGAATCCATAGTCTTGAAATTCTCACTCGTTGGTACTCACCATCTGCACCCAAAATCTTCGAGAGACAGATGGAACTCACGCATTCACTCACTCACTCACTCACTCACTCACTCGCTTCGCTCGTTCGCTCCAAAGCCCTTACCCCATTACATTTTCACATCAAAAATACCTCAAAAGAACGCCACTGATGACACAAATCGAATAGAGTTTATTGTATTCTTCATCAAACATTTCCATAGACACTGGTACAAGCTCGGCTTTCTCAGCAAACTAGTGTACCGAAAATAATAAATACTTTAGGCCAAACTCTTAAGGCAATTGCTTCACTCATTCGTTTAAGGTGATTGATTCGCTCATTTGTTCAAGAAAACCGCTTCACTCACTCACAAACTCATTCGCTTCGCTCATACGTTCGTTCGTAAGAAATTGAGATATGCACAAGATCTTAACCAATCACACCGTTTGGTTGACAACTTGCCTGTTGCAAAAATTGCCATTTTGGGTAGTGAACAAAATGTACTCATTAAAAGAGCGAGCGAAGCGAGTGAGTAAGTGAGGGAGTATTAACCTTGAGAAAAAGTAAAGGGAGGGACCTTTATGAGCGAGAGGAAGTTGTTAACCTTAGTACCCTTGAGAAAATTCAACAAAAGACACGAGCGAAGGAGCGAAGCGAGAGTGTGAGGGAGTGTCATAAAGTCTCAAGTGATGAATTATGGAATTTCGAAAACTTAATTTTAAGATACTCTTTTATAGTATTCTTTTATACTTTTATGGTACACTTGATGATAATGGCTGCAAAAATCAAACAGTTTCTACAAGCACAGTACAGTTTTGCTTTTCTCAAGGTTAACTCTCCTCACGCATTCGCAAGAATAGTAGTAGCTTCGTTCTTGAGTGTTTGGACTAATGACATGGTCAGCCAGTCTGTCTGTCTGTCACGCACTCGCGTACGAACTCGCTCACTCACTCACTCACCCACTCACTTGACCACTTGACCACTTGATCACTCACTCACTCACTCGCTTCGCTCGTTCGTTCGCTCGACGTTCCTACTCGTCCACCCCCAAAGGTTTAATCATGAATAACTATTGGATTCAAAAAACCTTTAATCATGACAATTACCACTGGATACATAAAAATATTCATATCAAATAAATTCACCACAATAATGGAACAAACCTCTAAAGACCCGTTCCGCAATAATGTTTCAAACTCACAAACTCGCTTCGCTCGTTATCCAAACAAGTTGTGATTCAATAATAATAAAATGCTTTACAAAAACCATTTTTAAAAGCCAGGCTCATTTGACTATAAACGTTCATTTAACAACAATGATTAATTCGGCTTTCAAGGGTCATTTTGCTCTATGAACACATCATTTCCAGGGTTGCTTTGTTTGGTTAGCTCGGTCAACTCGGTCAACTCGGTCAACTCGGTCAACTCGCCCCTCGCTTGAACGAGCAAAGTATTCACTGTAGGATCATATAAATCAAAAAAGCATTTCAAACCAACTTGATACAAAGCTATGTGTGATAGCAAATTTATCCCAATAGGCAGGATATTCCATGGAAGAGCCGTAGAGTCGAGTTTATTTAATGGGTATTCTAAACTATTAATGTGCTCCAACAACCTCAAGATTAATAAGAAATGGTACATTTAGTGCCCAGTATACCAACATGAGATGTTTAAGCTGATTTCTTTATGAGAGGAGTTCGAACTGCTTCACTATGTAGTGTACAATCGTTATATTTTAGCCATTCTCATTCCCTCACTTAATTGTCTCGCTCGCTCGGTCAAACGAACGAACGAACGAGCGAACGAACGAACGAGCGAACAAGCGAACAAACTCAGTCACTTCATTTGTTCTCACTCACTCACGCACTCACACACGAACGAACGAACGAACGAACGAACGAACGAACGAACGGACGAACGAACGAACGAGCGAACGAACGAGCAAACGAGCGAACGAGCGAACGAGCGAACGAGCGAACGAGCGAACCAGCGAACCAGCGAATGAGCGAACGAGCCAGCGAACGAGCGAATGAGCGAACGAACCAGCGAACGAACGAACCAGCGAACGAACGAGCGAACGAGCGAACGAACGAACGAGCGAACGAGCGAACCAGCGAA